>CM053247.1:41542714-41611518 GCA_028583405.1 Pogonophryne albipinna | reverse complement strand
CCATTCTTTCCATGATTTTGCATAAATGAGATGTCGGGGCAATAGGCCTGTAGCTAGATGGATCTGAAGGGTCTTTCCCTGGCTTTAGGATGGGCACTATTATCGCTTGTTTCCACACTGAAGGAAGTTGGCCAGAATCCCACACCCTATTAAACAACCTTAACACAATGACTAGAGTGTTATCTGTCATGTGTTCCAACATTTTGTAACAAACACCATCTTTCCCAGGAGTGGTTTGACGACGACTAATAATTGCTCTTCTCAACTCAAACATACTAAAATGCAGGTCCAACTGATCTCCTAACACTTCTACTCTATCCAATATTCTCGGGTTTTCCATTAGTGTATTATTTCTGCACTGCCTGGCTTCCTCTGTACGGTTATGTGAACTATGAACTTTCCTAAATGTTTGAGCTAGAAGTTCCGCCTTTCCTAAGTTTGTGACAGCCATTATGTCCCCTCTGCTCAAAACTGGCAACTCATAATTCCTTAGAATTCTCCTAATCATGCCCCAAACATCTGCAAGCTGCACTTCTCTTCCAATACTATTGCAATATTGCCTCCAAAAAGTGCGTTTTTGCGTTCTTATTGTTCTCCTTACTATAGCCTGGGCCCTTTTATACTGATTCAAAGCTTCCTGAGAATGGAGTTTTTTGAGTTGCCTGAATGCTTTATTTCTGTCTTTAATGGATTTGCTACATTCACCATTCCACCAGGGTACACTCTTGGTGCGCCTAACTCCTGCAATTTCCGGAATTGTTTCTTTAGCTGAATGAATGATAACCTTAACCAGCTCATCATTGAATTTATTTATATCATCATAATTTTCCCCTTGAAGTGTTTTACATCTATTCATACTTACAACTTGGAAGGCATCCCAATTAGCCTTTCCCAATTTCCATCTAGGAATTGACTTTTCCTTTTCAAACCTTATATTGGTCCCAACTTTAGTCATTACCGGATAATGATCTCTGCCCACTGTAGTATGCTTTACCACATTCCATGTACTTATACCTGCTATAGCACTAGATACAAATGTCAGATCAAGTACTGTTTCTATATTCTTCGTGCAATTATATCGTGTTCCTTCCCCAGTGTTAATGCACACGAGCCCGTGGTCATCTTTAAATTCCTCAACTACTGCCCCATTTGCATCTGTGCTACTGCTTCCGCATAGCGAGTTATGTTAATTAAAATCCCCACACCATATTACTTTGTCTTGCAGTGAACCCCCAGCATCCTCTAATATACTTCCCACATGGATTATAATAATGTACTATATCTATAGGTCTTCTATCATTCCATACCCTTATAACTATTGCTTCATGATCTGTACTTACATGCATAACTTTGTAACTTATACCACTCTGTATGAATGTTGCAACTCCTCCCCCTCTGCCAGAGTCCCTATCTCGTCTAACTGCAGTATATCCCTTCACCATAAAATCCAGTTGTGGTTTCAGCCATGTTTCCTGAATACAAAGAACTTTAGGTTTCTCTCCCAGGTTGTCAATATATTTTTTGAAGTCTTGTCCATTTGTAATTAAACTTCTAGCATTCCACTGCAGTACAATTACCACCATCAGGATGATCCAGTCCATGTCTGAGATTGTTGGAAGTTATCATTTAGGATATCTTTGACATGTTCCCAGTGCATCCCTTTCACATCAAGGTACTTCTCAGCTGATTTGACAATTATTTAGATTCTTTCATTCCGGCTTGTAGTCTGCGCTGAACAGTTGATAATCTCTGCCATAAACAGTACAAACTCACTTTTACTCACTATCCGAGTGTCCTCCTTCAACTTAACACAGTTGTGGACTTTTTCTTTGCTCTTATTGTTGTTTCCCATTGTAACCTTCGTTCCTCCTGAAACTGTCTTTGCTGCCTCTGCATAGCTAACTCCCTGCGTCACCCTGACTCGCTGCACCTCTTCTGCTTTCTTGCTAACCTCACATCCACGGTACGCTGAGCTATGCTCCCCTACGCAATTGCAACATTTCAGCTCTGCCCCTTCTTCACATTTGCCGTATTCATGATCTCCACCACATCTGCCACACCTTTGTTTCCCTTGCACACTGCCGCCACATGTCCAAATCTCTAAAATGTAAAACACCTTAGTGGTGGTGGAACATACGGTCTCAAATCATACAGTAACACCTATATCCAATAAGTATCTTTTCCGGAAGCCTTTTTTCATCAAAGGTGATCAGAACCGAAAGACTATCTTCTTTAATCCAATTGCGGTTTGCTTTCATGCGTTTGACATCACTTATTTTTGCATTTGTTATATTCCCTTTCACATCATCTGCTGATATTCTGACGGGGATTCCTGTCACAACTCCCCTGACTAGCTTTTTACCACTGAACAGTGAACATTCCACTTTCTTACCCTCCACGGTACTCCTCTTTATTGCTCTCCCCTGTTGCTCTCTATCCCTACATTTGATCAACATTGATCCATTCCTCAATACTTTAGCACTCATTAACTCCCCGATTTCTTTACTGATGGATTTAGTTAACCGTATAGGGCAGGGGTACTCAAATACAAATCTTAAAGGTCCAAAATAAATGTTTCAATAAGACAAAGGTCCGTTTATTACGGTCATTCAAACTTTTAAACAATTGCAACAAGATTCTTAACACGAGGTTGCAAAAACAAAAATAATCTGTATGCAGCAGTTTTCATTGTTAATGTTAATGTGCTTGACCCCTCAGAGTCACAGTGTAAGAGCTGCACAGTTATGAATAAAGGCAGCTGCACCCTCTTTCATTAAGCATTCCCATTATTGCTTTATAAATGTCTTGCCCACTTGTGTCCTCTGAGGTTCGTCAGGCCCAACACATCTTCAACAAACTCCCCCTTTGCCTCATCATAAAAACTCACAAACACCAGCAACTGAGCATTGTCAGTGGTGTCAGGGGACTCACCCACAGCTAAGGAAATGCACTGGGCATTTTTTATTCCATCACAAAGCTGATTAATCAAATCACCAGCCAGTATTTATGTTCTTCTGGTTGCTGTGGAATCTGAGAGGGGGATTTGCTTGATTTTACCTGTTATTTCCTCTTTTTATTTGCCTTCAACATGGTCTCCATCACTTCAGTCATGCATTCTTTTATACTTCAGTTATTATCCAGTGGAATTCCCTTACCTACTGGCCTAGTTAAATCAAAGTGGTTACTTTTTTTTGGCTGGGCAGTGTAGTTTTACACACAGTCTTATTTGACTTTCTCAGAACTTAAAACTGTTTTTTGGGGGCAGAAAAAAATATATTTACACACGTAAGGTCATCATCTTAATAGTTTTGTATGCTCATCCGTGAGCAGAGCATCAAGTTGACATGTCTGTTACAGCTGAATGCGGCGATTACCATTTTGTTCAGCAAAACGCCTCACAAACGTATCTTAGTAAATCGCATCTTTAGTGCGTTTTGATTCAATGCTGAGTACAGCCAAACTGACAGTCTCTTCTCTGTCAGTGTAGACCTCAAATACCTCATTCCTTCAGTGCTTGGGTCCGAATGCTTCTCGTTTTGCACCGTCCTGTTCAAATGAAATCGCCGCCAATCATATTTCCACGCTCGCGCCAGGACCGGGGGAGGGGTTACATGACGTGCATCTTGTGCTGCATTCACTTGCACTTGGACATTAGAGACTTTCTCTCATAAATGTCCGATGAGCCACAACTTTTCTTTCAAAACAAAGCTGGGTGGCAAGGCCTATTTTTAGGGTGTCAGTTGCCACCCCGGTGGGTGAAACTAGGCTACTAGCTACAGTACAGATGGAACTAGATGAGCTGTTAACTCTCGCTCTGAATTTTTTTTTTTTAAACTCTCGCTCTGACTCAGACAGGTTGAAAGAGACACAGACATTTTTCCCACCCGCATTCCGCGAAGACCCGCCCTACTGTGCCTCTGATTCGCAGATTGTTTGGGGGGGGGAAATGCTGACGGGATGCTGAATGTGATTGGACCAATGCGTTGACAGACACACACAGACAGTGGAACAGGACATGCAGAGCGCTGTTTGCAGTCTATGTACATAGCGGATCATTTTGACTCGTTGCGTTGAGGCGATGTCTCGCAGATAACACAGATAATACATATGAAAAGTATAATTTGCTCAGAGTCCAGAGACAGTTGTGGTTCGGTCCGGATCCGGACCGGAGTCCGGACTTTGAGGATGCCTGGTATAGGGTTCCACACGCTGAACGAAGCTCCCTCTTGCGCAAGTTTCACAACCACCATGAACTCCTGTTGCCTATTTCCGATTACTCTTTCTCTCCTTTCACCCTCACTATTGCTCTCATCCGAATTAGTATTTCCTCCCTTTTTACGTTTATTTCTCCTCACTATATCCCATTTTCCATTTTCACAACTCCCGCCTGCTACGTCCATGTCTCCTAACTCGCTTCCTGCCTCGTCACTTCCCTCTGCCATCTCTCGTCCAGTCACAGTCCAGTGTTGCCACCACCGTCTGCCAGAATCAGCTAGCTCCTCCTGGCTCCACTCTTCTCCTCTCGTTTTTTGGCGGATTGCAAACAACTTTAAGGTGCATACCGCCACCTACTGTACATGAGTGTGAATCATCATATCATTCCATCTCTTAACTCATGGACGTATATATCTATGATCTAATACATTTTTTTTTTAAAATCAACAAAAAACATAAAACAAATAAAACAAAACAATCATCCATGATCTATTCTAACCTAATGTTAGATTATTTTTCCCACCCCAGTTTCACTCAGAAAGGTAAACAGTGCCTTTCTGGTAGCTCTTACTCCCTCTCCTTCTGTTCCCAGAATACCAAACACATTCCACTCCCTCTCTGCCTCTATCACTTTATCCTTTAGTTTTTCTCTTTCAGCTTTATAGATGTCACAATGTAATAAGATATGTTCCACATTTTCTTTAACTCCACAGTTCCCACACTTGTCACTGTCACTTTTCCCCAGCGTACCATTCAATGCTGTGTGATTTAGTATGAGTCTAGCTCTCATGATTTCCTCCCTTCTGTTTCTTTCTTTATAAATATTAATATTGATTGTCTTTTGAACTTTATGATATACTCTTTGCCTTTCTGGTCTTTCTCCCACCTTTTCTGCCAGATCTTCATC
Source organism: Pogonophryne albipinna (assembly GCA_028583405.1). Taxonomy (NCBI): domain Eukaryota; kingdom Metazoa; phylum Chordata; class Actinopteri; order Perciformes; family Artedidraconidae; genus Pogonophryne; species Pogonophryne albipinna. The sequence goes on along the minus strand of CM053247.1, from coordinate 41,606,396 downwards.
CATTTTTTCTTAATTATTGCTTTTCCTTCTCCTTCTCCAAATTGAACTGGTAATGTTATTTCTTTTTGTAGTACACTCTTTGCTAATTTATCAGCACACTCATTCCCTTTCACCCCCTCATGTGCAGGCACCAACCTGATCTCACCAGAATGCGTGACTCCACCACGACTCCTTAACACCACAATGCGTGGTGGAGTCACGAACTTTGTTACATTTACGTGTCGGCTATGTAAAGTGAATGAGGCTCCTTTGTCGTTTCTACAACGTCCCGCAGTGAGCATTTATTCTATAAAACGTTTTAAAAATCTACTTTATAGCTTATAGTAACTCACGGAAGGCTTCTTTTATTTTATTTGTATTCATAATAATTTTTATTTTTCGTCAGAATGTAAAAATTACATTAGTTACCAAATTATCCTTGTTAATTACACAACATTGATTGGTTTGAATTGTGTACAATGCTTTTGTATTTTTCCCCTTCGATTCGGAGTAACAAATATTTTTTGTACATTTAGATGGCAGAAGACACTACACTACCCAGAATCCTCAGCTATCGTTTGGGACTACACCATGTGCTTAGCTTGACAAACCCCGTGATCAGTCCTCAAGCTCTGTGATTGGTTGACCTCCAACTGCATTCCATATTAAATAAAAACGTTTCGTAAAAGAGAAAATCATACTTTATTCAGCAGTGCTTGCTTTACTCTTTGAAAGTCGTCACATGAATGCATTGTAATAAATGGTTTGGCTGCATTACATATTACACATCTGTCATTGTTCTTTATTTATCTACAGAGATCGGGCATCAGAATAGACCGGAAACTATTCTTTTACCGTTCTGTTTTAGTTTCACAATAAAGTTAGTAGTAATCTTTTTTTTTGATATTATTGTTTTTTATTAACTACTAGACCGCTGGGTCATGTTAAAGACCATATTTTCTGTGTTGCTGTGGGGTTTTTCCATCGCTTTTGTGGTACAAATATCAAAACAATAACAAAATATATCCGTCGTAAACTAAACCGGAAACAGCAGTATATTTTATTTTGTTAACACTGTAAAATTGACAGCTTTTTAACCCAAACCACCTACTGGTTAAAGCACGTTATTACACGTTTAGAGTAATGCAATGCAGGGAGATTGTGTTGCTTTTTAATGACTGTTTAAAATGCCTTTTTCTTAATGTCTTTCATTTTTGTAAAGCACTTTTGAATGTGTTATATTTGATGAAAACATTTAAATATTAAGAGTACATACAAAATAGTGGGAAAGTAGAAGGTCAATGATATACATATAGAATAGAAAATATCAAGAAGATACTCTAAATTATATCTAGAATAAAACAGTTTAGTGCCTGATACTGAGGATGTTCTAACTAATAAGGCTTTATTTAAACATTAAAGAATACTTTAGGTTAAGGTCTTCTTTTAAATAGGAAAAAAGCTTTGGGGGTATCTATCTACAGATACATATTAAGCCTGACAAAGTCTAATATATTGCATGGTTTGTTTTGGAACTTGACAATCAACTTTCTTGCAATGTTAACTATGTTGAAGCACTTATTTTAACCAATATTATACATATTTATTATACTCTTATAAGATGTATGTAGATAGAATAATACATGTGCAGAATACGAAAGTTTAATGGAAGTAAACACACATATCGATAGATGTCTTGTTGAGGAACCTGTGACCCACGTTTTTCATTCATTGCATAACTACACCGTAGTTGTGTATATCATGATATGTCAATAAACCTTAGAAAATCTTGAAATCTTGAAAGGGATGTGCAAAATAGCAATTATATACAGTCTTTAATGAACGATTAGAGAATAACGAGTAATGAATATGCTTTAAACGGATCTGCAGATAAATATTTAGTCTTCTCAAGCCATAGCCGCGGGAAGTAGGGGTGCTGCAGCACCCCCTGTTGGCGAGTGGTGTACATTTGAAAAACTGAGTGACCACCTAAATAAAAATGATTAAACTACATAAAATAGTTATGATTTTACTTAAAATAAAATTAGCTGTATACAGTAGCATATAATAGTCATAGTATATATTTGTATATATCAGGTGGCTTGAATTTATTTTCCAAATAAATAAAATCCGAGTCATCTAGGTCGTAGGTCTTGGGAGAGTGACGTAATTGACGCGACACACACACTGCAGAGTGACAACTTTCTAGAATGGCGCAAAAAAGGATTTTGGATTTTTTTCTCCAACAAACAACCCAATAAAAAGAGTGGACCACAAGCTACTCCTCAGCCCACCACCTCTACAACTAGAGTAATATGACACAGAAGAGACTGACACATCTGACTTTGATGCATGTCCATAGTAACATTTTGGACAATGGATGCTCTGATGAGGGTCTTCATTAGTGCCACCCCAGGCTACATTTGGAGTTTTGTGAAGCCCCAACACAAGGTAAGACGATATTTTTCCTTTAATGCTGCTGCCGCTGTGCAGTGTTTTGCCTTGTCAATCAGTTAAAATTGAATTCATAGTTTTATTAATATTGTAAATAATATTTTCTGACTATTTGTAATGTTATGTACGTAGGTTTGTAAGACCCATAGTTAGCATGTGGGCATGTGCAGCTGTTGCAAAGTCATGTAGGTCTATAATGGTTTATTAAGCCTAGTTAAGGCGAGACACCCCAGGTGAATAGGGTAATTTCTCCAGTTAATTACCTACAATAAGGCAATTGTTCCTTATATTACAAGTTTTCTGAATATGCAAATTATCCATTATCTTTGCATTTGCGCATATTTTAACACATTTCAGGAACCGAAATCTGAACTTTGGATAAAGCCAGGTTCAAAATTCTCGTTTCATTTTGTAGTCATATTAGCATCTAAGGCTTTTACAGAAGGGATATTGGATATCTCTTTTTATCACTCCATAAATCAGAAAATACTGTCAACAGCCCTAAAATATCAATTTTCGCCATGTTTTTAGGTATAAAATCTTACATAATTCAAGCTATGCATGATATATGAACAAACCCTTCTGTAAAAGCCTTCATAATATTGATAGGAATATAACTGGAAGGTTTGGTGTATGTAAGTGCAACTGAAGTGGACATTTCGGACTCAGAGTAGGAGAAAAAACTCATTTTGAGAAAACGACCTTTAAAGATTGCAGTGTGGCGCTAGCTAAACCCTCCTGTTCTTTGGATGATAGCTTGCGCCTCGACGCACTCCGTGAAGGTATTTCGTATTCGGGGTCATTTGTTTTTTGTATAACCTTGCTTCGTGCAAGTGACAATTGTTGTTGTCTTCTCTGTAAACGTTTTTTTCGCCGTTCTTTTGCCATTTTGAGATTTACATTTCTAGCGGAAAGCTAACCAGGAAGTGTTTTAGCACACCACGTGACACATCTGAACGAATCACGTTGTCAGAAATTGACACCAGCCAATGAGATTTTGTTTCTTGGTTTAAGACCCTTTTGTGCTTTCACGATTGGTTGCTGATACAAAGGAAATGACCATATTTGGATCCGATGAGATTGTGCAGGAGAGATGGAGCTTTTCCAACGATGACATGGTGCACACAGCGGTCGCGGTACTTTATGTTACGTTAGAAATGCTAACTTTTGGTGAATTTAGGAGAAATCTACAGATCCAAAAGCCTGAAAGAAAACATGTTATAGAATCAAAATAGCACAACATCTCAAAATTGACTCCATCTCCACTTTTGGCAGCACCCCATGAGCAAAATGACTTCCCGCGGCTATGTCTCAAGCACCGACTATCAAATATCTCTCCTGATTGTTGGCACTTGACAATCACCTTCACTGAATTTTACTCAGGTGTAACTAAAGTCTGATTTAAGGGTTGTTTATATTTCACATCATTAATCAGAATCTGCAAAGTAACTCAAATAAATGTAGTGGAGTACAAATACCAGGTTAACCTTAAAGAAAGCCCTCAGGATTATAAAAGACCCCCATCACCCCAGCCACAAACTGTTCTGTCTGCTGCCGTCTGGCAGGCGGTACAGCATCCGGACTAAAACCACCAGACTCAGAGACAGCTTCATCCCACAGGCCATAAGATTATTAAACACCTGAATTTAGAAACAACATCCATAACAGAACACGTTCGATTCCTGTTTTGAATAGTGTGCCGTCGATGGGTTTCATTCCATTTCAAAGTGCTTTTTGACTCTCCGTGTAAACTTCGCGCACTGCCACTCCACAGAGCTTGAGCTTGAGCTTGAGGACTGATCACGGGGTTTGTCAAGCTAAGCACATGGTGTAGTCCCAAACGATAGCTGAGGATTAATGTAGTGTCTTCTGCCATCCAAAAACTCCGAAAAAATATTTGTTTCTCCGAATCGAAGGGGGAAAATACAAAAGCATTGTACACAATTCAAACCAATCAATGTTGTGTAATTAACAAGGATAATCTGGTGTTTTTGAGTTGATGAGTAGTGCAGATATCACTGTAAAATCAATCGACAGTAAGGAGAATACTTACTTCTGGGTGTAAAATTCTCCGTTATCCAATGGGAATGGACACTCGTAATACAATAAAGGGGACATGATCATTATCCTTTAAATAACGTTAACTAAAGGGAACAATCTATTTGACACAGCTGAAGCTCTGGCCTTCCTTAAAACCTATAATTTAATAAAAATCACAGTTGCATTACACACAATGCACTGTTTTTTGAGAACAAAAATTCGTAACTAATGTAATTTTTACATTCTGACGAAAAATAAAAAGGATAGTAAATACAAATAAAATAAAAGAAGCCTCCCGTGTGTTACTACAAGCTATAAAGTAGATTTAAAAAACGTTTTATAGAATAAAAGCTCACTGCGGGACGTTGTAGAAATGCGTGTGTGCACCACGACAAAGCAGCCTCATTCACTTTACATTGGGGTTGTTTGCGTGGTGCAGACACGTAAATGTAGCAAAGTTCGTGACTCCACCACGCATTGTGGTGTTGAGGAGTCGTGGTGGAGTCACACATTCTGGTGAGATCAGGTTGGCAGGCACCCAGCAGAACTGCAGATCTATACCGCCTCTGTGAAGTCTTAACAGGCTATGATTATGTTAGAATGTCTTCTCTGACAGTTGTCTTGTTGTTGACTATATGCTTTTTAATATGGACAATGAATCTGTGCATATCACCACCCTATCTGGTCTGACCTCTTCAACCCACTGTATTCCTATTATTACTGCCAGCATTTCTGCTGTGTACACTGATAATTGATCAGACGCTCTTTTTGAGATCAATATCTTAAAGTCTGGGATATATATATAGCAACTCCAACACACTCTTCCTTGTTCTTAGAACCCTCTGTATACATTTTGAGGTAATTGTAAGACTTTTCGCTCAGGTACATACTCGTTTTAATTCCCACTTCATTTATTTGCCACTCTTTTTTCCTTTCTATGATACTCACATCTATGTTAGCTTCTGGAGAAAGCCATCGGGGAACACTGCTAAATGGGCTTGCTTTGGCAAGCTTTGCCCTCGTTCTCTCCTTACCCGTCCAGCCAAACCCACGCCCCTGGAACTTTGTATGTTCCCAGCAATCCTGCAGTATTATATTTGTGATATTTTCCTCGCCACTTCCTTGTAGCCTGACCCCGTGTGAATTTACTCCAGGTGGAACTAAAGTCTGATTTAAGACTTGATTATATTTCACATCATTCATCCACATCTGTAAAGTAACTAAATATATTAAATACAAGTAGTGGAGTAAAAGTACACCATGTACCTCTGAATTGTAGAGGAGTAGAAGTATGAAATAGCATAACATTGAAATACTCAAGTAAAGTACAAGTACTTATAAATGATACTTTAGTACAGTACTTGAGTAAATCTACTTAGTTACTTCCCACCTCTGATTATGTTCATTATTGACACTCAGGTGCTGAGGAGCCTTGGCTGTGTGACGGACGCACAGTTTGAGGATGTGTTCAACAAGGCGAGAACTTTAATTTTAATGTTTGATGTGCCTCAGCAGCAGAGGTGGAAAAAATACTCACTACTGTTGTCTTATAGGTTTTATTGTATTGTATTCATTTAATTTGTCTAATGTTTTCATTTATTTTTCCGTGAGGGATCATTATTTTTATTAATTTATTGTTATTATCTTACCTCCTTGTGTCCCTTGAATTGTTATATTATGCCTTTATGGATGGGATTAGTTTTGTTTCATAAAGATAAAGCAACACTTTCTCAGAATCAAGCAAAATTAAGAGTTTAAGAAAAAAAAAACTGAGTCAAGCAGAATGCATTTAATTTCAAAAATAAAACCATAAGTTGCAAACAAATCGTTTGTGTAATAAACTATAAGTATTTTTTCTTTGTTTTAACATAGGTTTTTGTTTGCAGTTATCTTTGCTTCTTTCTCAATGATCAGACTTTTGCTCTCGCTGTAGCTCTCTCGTTTGTGCTCCCTCATTTTTGGTTTTCAATTCTGACACAAACGTCCCAGGTGGGCGGGACTTTCAGCGATGCGTCCCCATTGGCTACTCAGTTTTTGAGTGACAGCCCACTACACCACAGATCATACAGTGCAACTCATGCAGCAAACTCCGGAGTCCAATCGGCCACATTAGTGTTGGTGTCTCCTGGGGAGTTTTCATGAACATATCAGACTTATCTTATAGATTGCTGTGCATTATACTTGTGTAGTTTATACTTTATTCCAACTTTAAATATTTTAATACCTGAACACACTGCTGCTGCAAAATAATAAAACATGTTACATTTCAAAAGCATATATTGCTATGTTTAGGACAAAACAATTAAAGACTGCTTTAATTTAACAAACTCTACAATGCTGAAGCATTCATACACAATGGATACAAACTGTGTTGTCTCATTCTATATCCTATGAGAAAATGATATACATTTAGCATTACAAATTCGACATACTATTCCTATAGCCTGAGGAAGATATGAATAATCAACAGGTTTGAATGGAATCTCTAACATTTTCATGTAGAATAAAAATAGTGATTTTACAAATTACATTTATTGAAATTTGAACCAGAAGATGAAGTCTCAAAGAATGTTTTAAATAAAAGAACATTAAACTAAAAGGTGGATAATAATAAAATCTATTAAATGTATATGTAAAGAAATGAATGAAAATGACACTGAGCAAGTGATAACAGCAACGCCCAGCGTGGATGAAGATGGTGCAGGTCTTTCTTCATGCCCCCCCCTTCGTGCTGTCCCCTCAGAGGAAGTGGGAAAACGGGATAAGACTCTGGACACCACGCTGTCTCAATGATCCACACTTTTAAGAGGGGAACATTAATGATTTAGGAAATGAAAAATATGAAGTTAACAAATAAAACTCAGCTCAGGGGCATCATGGAAGGTAGGTTTTCCTACAAAGTTAACTCAGCCTCCATTGATTTTCATATCAAATTAGCGTGTTAATAAAATAAGCTAACATGGCTTATACTTGCATATCTAAACAGAATCATGAAAGCCTGTGAGTCAGGCACACAAGTCCGTTTGAGTGTGTGTGCCGGTGACTGAATGCTCACTCACTGCTAGCTACAGATGTAGCGCTTCATTTCAGACAGTTTGAAACGTGAGGGCCGTGATTGGTACGTGATCTGCCCTTGCTCAAGGGAAAACCTCCAGCTTGACTTGAGACCTCCCCCGTGATAAATAAATGTAATTATTATGAAGCCAGCTGCAATGGATCATTGATCCACCAGGGGGTGCAGTGGGGTTCCACACTGGAGCTCATGTGAAATAAAGTCAGATACAGTACGCTGGATGTACAGCGGAACTTTGTTAAGATCCATATGTCACGGATATCATACTCTGTGCTAAATAAGAGGCATGTAATCATTTACAAAACATCACCATGTTTTTATTTAACAAAATAATGTTGTTTAGTCGAAAAAAACGAACGGGAGGAAATGCAGCTCGGCTCTCGATTTTTAATCCTAATTTAATCATCATCTTCACCACGATCATTTATGTTTATGTTCGCCGAATTGACATGAAATCACTGACACATATGAATATGCTGTATTCAACTTCATTAAAACGTTATTAACGTGCCTAAACTCAGTAATTCACAAAACATATTTATATGTTAATGAAGCCTCGTCGGCAGATCAGGATCCCAACGCGTAGCGGAGGGATCTTGAGCTGCATGAAGGGTGTTATTTTCCCCATAAGGAACAAGTCGCTGCAAATTATCCCGCTTATTACATGGCCACATTCTCAACAAAGTAACGACATGACAACCAATATTAATTGAAATGCTTTTATGGATTTAGAAAATGTTTTTATTGATTTAAAAAATAGTTGTATGTATTGATTTAAATTTACATGCATCCGCTATGAAAAATAGTCCGTTGTTACCTTTTTTTAAACAGTCTGAATGAAATGGCAGCTCTCAGCTGTGTATTTACACAACTAATGGCCCATCAACCACAGCTCTCTCCCCCCCTCCCCCCCTGATCTTTCTTCTCCAGCAGCTAAATTAACTGTAGGTTACTCTGAGTGACAAGCTTACAGTTAGACACAACACTGTCATTGCAAGTGACCCTCAGTTAGTTGACTTTTATGTTCAACTGCTAAATTCGTTACTGATAAAAAAAGGGCTTCAACTGTACCTTATTACCTTAACACTATAACCGCCAGAGGTTTTTGTATAGGCCTACCTAACACCGTCAAATCCCGCTATTAGAATGCAATTTTTAACAACATAGGGTGGCATAACACACTTTCAGGAAATGTCACGGACTGGGAGACTTTAATATTTTATTGAAAAAAAGTTACATTGCACACACACAACACACATCACACAAATTGACCCGATTGGCGGTTCTAGTGTTAAATAAACTCACTAATTAATGAAACCAGTTCAATACGCATTATTCTTATCATTCTTTATGAGCGCAGAAATAGTCTTAAAATCAGACCTGTTTTTTAAATGAAATCTGACGGCAGGCAGTTAGCTCTGATCACCTATGATAAATGCGCCACACATAATCGCTGGCCATTCAGCCACAGAGCTCCCTCTATACAAATCAAACTGTAGACTGTGTGAAAGCACCTATTGTTTTAAATAATGGTCGGAATGTGACCTGTGTGCCTTTTGAATTACCGTGGGACAGCACATTCTAAACTAAAATGTTCAATCAATAAAGACATCTTATCTTATCTTAATAATATCTTCATATTAATAATAAATCATACAGTATGTGTCCGAAAGGGAGCAGGAGGAAGCAAACACAAAAAATATACTGCATATTAAAGCAAACGATTGTAAAGGTAAAAGTATTAGCATAACAAAGAAAGAAGTGTAATGTAAACATTTACATTATTATTATTTAATATATAAAGACTATATATTATTGAATTACAAGATTAGATACACTTTAGTTGATCTAAAATATTGATGTGTTCAAATGCTCTTCAAAACACAACTGCAAGTCCATGAAACTTGTCTCTGTATTTGTGAATGAAGCGCCATCTCCTGGTTAAAACCTGAAATTGAAAATCTGACAATGCCCTCTTGAAAAATAGTGGGAGGGCTTAACATTCCTCGATACTGGTCTTAGGCAGGTCATAGGCAGGAAGCTGTAAGCTGGAGTCTGAAATGAGGTGCTACATCTGTATGTGGCTAACTGTCCCTGCTACTTAGCTTGCATTGTTATGGATCTAAAGGTAGCTGTAGGAGCCACATTTGAAGTATTTTTCTGTGTGCGTGTCATTGGATTTGTGTGGTGACGTTTGTGGTTATACCCGGTTGCTTTTACCTGCGCACTTTGTAATAGATGGAGGGGGAGTGAGCTGGAGAAGGAACATCTTTGTTGACCGCACGCATGCAACCGTAAAGGAATATAGGCCTACGCATATGGAATGTTTTGCTTTGGAAATAAAAGGTCAAACGCATACTGCTGGAAAGACTGAGTTTTTTGCGCATCCACAATGTTTTTCTCTTGTTTAGTGCCTCGCGGCACTTTGTTTGGAAGATCACTGCCGCAATAGTAGCAAAAGCTAACTTTTATAGCACATATTTTCTTTACTTCTCACTTAACACAAAAAAGAAACAGACCGTATAGTACAGCACAAACAACACAAATGATCAATACTTATATTTTCACTTTTCACTAATAATTGAAATGCAGGCTCTCCTGGGGGTCTTCTGTCCATGCTCAACTGCCGCAGCTGCACTGTACAATCGCTGGAGGACTGGACTGTCACTCAAAAACTGAGTAGCCAATGGGGACGCACCGCTGAAAGTCCCGCCTACCTGGGACGTTTTGAAAACCATATTCATTGTCCTCTCCATCAGCTTCTGTTTCCATGTGTTCAGCTGAGCTGCTGATTGGAGGCTCTGCCTCTCCGTTATCCTCAGTTTGAATTTCATTAAGCTGTGAGGACTGATGACCAACACACTTGTGTGTTTTGAAATGATTACGCCATTTAAATATTTTGTCACAAACTTTGCAGCTGTATGGTTTCTCTCCTGTGTGGACTCTCATGTGTGCCTTTACACTTCCACTCTGTGAAAAAGCTTTCTTACAGACTGAGCAGCTGAATGGTTTCTCTCCTGTGTGGATTCTCATGTGTGCCTTTAAATGTCCACTCAATGAAAAATATTTGGTACAAACTGAGCAGCTAAAAGGTTTCTCTCCTGTGTGGATTGTCATGTGTCTATTTAAATTTCCACTATGTGAAAAAGCTTTCTTACACACAGAGCAGCCAAATGGTTTCTTTTCAGCACTACGTTGTGGATCACTGACAGATTCTTGTCTATTTTTCAGTGATTGGGAGCCTGACGCAGGTTCTCTGGTCTCCTTCCAATCAGCACTGTCTTCAGTGTCATGTTCAGAAGAGTCTCCACTGTCGTCCTCAGTCTTTGGTTGTAAACTGCTCTCTGGATCTGAGTTCCTGGCTGGTTCTGGTCCTCGACAGTCATCTCCATCAGCTTCTGTTTCCATGTGTTCAGTTTGTCTTTGATGAGGCTGTGAGGACTGAGGTTTCTCTTTATCATCTTCACTCTTCACAGGGTCAAGAGTGAAAGTGGACTTGATGATATCAGCCTCCTCCAGCTCCTGAAGCTGCTCTCCCTCCTGACTGATCCTGAGTTCCTCCTGTTCCTGCTTGATGTGTGGGGGGGGCTCTGGGTCCTCCTGGTCCAGACTGGTGCTCCACTCCTGCTGGTCAGGGAGAAGCTCTTCTTTAACCACCACCAACAGCTGGACATCTGCAGGAAACAGGAAGCACACAGTCATAAAAAACTGTTAAGTGTTAGCATTTAAAAATCTAATCACCATTACAATGGGAGACATTTTGCAGCCCTAATTAATGCCTTTGTTTTTATACTTTCATATTATATTTCTGATGGGGCTTTCCAACGCGGTTCGGAGCTAGAGCCTGAAAAGTACCGGTTTTTCCTGTTCACACCGTAGCCGGCTCTAAGCTCCGAATCCCGGTGCTTTTTAAGGACCAAACAATTGTAGAATCAAGAACCGCTTACTTCGGAGGCGGGGGCAGGGGCGGGTTCAACCTCAGCAATAACAGTTTATGGCGAGTACGGCAAATGAAAGTTGTAACAAGCAGTAACGCTGACGAAAGTGACTAGAACCCAACCACACACTTATTAAAAAAAACACACTTTATAAAGTCAGGCAACACCAACCAGGCTTAGTGTTATTCTGTTTATTTGTACCCTACTTTGACCATCTGTTCGCTATCATTGATCATTGTGGAGAGCAGGCAGACGTTTTGTTTTGTATTATATCAGGTATCGGATGGAATCAATACATGGGCTGCACAGGTTGTCAGGACTCATGTCCGACTATCACAAGTTGATAGTCTTGAGAAGTAGCTATTTAATGTAATCTGGCTTCATATGATTAAAAGCAACACGATCATCGACCCAACACCGTTGGGGAGAAAATCAGCGACGTAAACGGTGACGTCATGACGCAGCAGCACCAGTTGGGTTCTCGGTGGTGTGAACAAAACGGGGGATGAAAAAAAAACCGGTTCCGAACCAGAAAAGCTCTAGCACGGAGCAAGAACGGGAACTGCATTGGTGTGAATTTGTCCCACCTGTTGTGTATTTTGTTGGCTCAATTCACCTTATGGAGCACAACCCTTTCCACTTCCAGTTAAAAATGAAAAAGGTATTTTTTTCTTCTGGCTTAGCACTAGCTGCAATGTAAACAAATAATTGTATTTGGGATCGTTGACAGATACACTACGCCTATATAATGGTAATACTCGGTTACAAATTAAATTCTGCATTTAAACCTTATTTAAGTAAAAGTACGCAAGTATTAACAGAAAAATTAACAGCACCTTCTTATGTAAAAGTAATGACACTGCAATAAAATCTTCCCTGTCAGTGTTTGATTTATGATGTTTCTTGATTATTGTCAATGTTGCATTTTACTGCTGTACATGTTTAAGGTTGCACTTCTATAAATGATGATAGAAGAGGGAACTCGCAATCTGAATACACCCAAAATGTAATTTTTTATTATTTTCTTTCTCAAGATGAAAAAATAAATACATACATTTGACAATGAATAAATCATTTAAAAATACATTTATAACGAAGAGAGATAAATAGTGGAACAATTGCAAAAGATAACGTTTAATATTTTACGACTTAAATATTTTCTACATTTATTTTTAATATGACTTTTTGGTCAATATAATTGCATGATAATTCACTTATTAGTTAATTGTAAAAAGGGTTAACAAAGGGTTTAAAGTGTTAATCAGAATCAGAATACCTTCATCAGTCCCAGAGAGGGGAAATGTACGTTGTTACAGCAGAAAAAGAGCCAGCTTAATGTTACATATGTTACATGAATTAGAAAGTATTGAAGTAAAAAAAAGTAATGATATAATACAAAATATAATAAAAAGTTACACAATTTACAAAATACACATCCTGTAACAGTTCTTAGGATTTAGCAGCCAGGTATATATTGCACAAATAGTAGGGCTGCTCGATTATGGCAAAAATCATAATCACGATTATTTTTGGTCAATATTGATATCACGATGATTAAATACGATTATTCATTGACTTTGAAATAATCCATTTATTGAACTTAAAAACATACTGCTCAAATTATTATTATTGATTTTAAACAGTTGATTACCCTGAACTTTAAGTATAATTCAACTGAAAAACCAATTAAAATAAATAAATAAATTATACATTTAAATAAATACCAATAAAGATCCACACATATTTTGGAGCGCACTTCCACGACCTACTAAACATATATAAATACCGTTTTCAACTGTCTTTCTGGTTGCTCTGTAGCCCCATCCACGAGTAATGTTACCACGTCAGATATGGTATGTGTATACCTTAATCTTCCTCCAGAAGAACCGTTAGGCCTTTTGCAGCATACCTGTATGCCCCACCTGTGTTGCTCTGTACTACTGTATCTTTGCAGTAAATATTTTTGTTTTGTTTGTTTTTTACAGTTCTGTAAGTTCACATTATTTACAATTTGTTCAGTTCATTACCTTTTTACAGCGGGTGGGGGCATGAACGCAACATCTGCAAGAAACAGCGTCTGAGGGCTTCTTAACATTTAACAAACTATGAATGTGTCATATCCACCTAACGGGAAGAAACTCAGCTAACTGACGATTTGTACCGAAACAAAACACAAGTCTCACAAGAAGCCTCTAAATGAGCCCTGAGCAAAACATGCTAACACACTTCGCACAGAACTCTCGGTAGAAATAGTTTATTACGTATTGGATCTGCACAAACAAGATATTAACTAGCAAGCTGAGATTCCACAGATTCTAGAAATATAAGTATCATCACTGTGCGATCAAAACTTGTGACAGGGGAAGCTAACCCAGCTTTACGGAGGAAACACGGAAAAGAGTCTTACCTTTTACCGTTTCTGATCAAAAGTTGTGTTCAATGTAGGGATGTTAAGATTCACCGATTTGCATCGGTGCACCGGCATAAACGTTCGAGATGCGAGTGCACCGGTTGAAAGAGTGCACATCGGCTACAGTTTGGGTTGAACTCGCGATGCATCGATTGTAGCGTCTTTGCATCGGTAAAAAAAACGATTCATTCATATAAAATCCTCTCATCCTGTCAGCACTCCGCAGAGACGATCTTTGATCTTTGCTTCGCACTACGGAGGCCGAGAGTCTCAGTTATCAACACACATGTAAGTCGAGGAGAAAGAGAAACACAGCGCACCGAAAAATACCTACAAATCAAACGTTTGGCAACACTTCGGATTTTTCAAGAAAGATGGACAACTTGAAAAATCGCTCGCAATTTGTAAACGATGCCGTGCCGCTTTAAAGTACACAAGTAGTACGAGGAACTTAGCGAAGCACATAAAGAGGCGACATGGGGTCTGTGGCTCACTCAGTGAGGTGTTCTGTCAGAGAGAGTGGGGTTTAGTTTACAGTAGCCTGTGACTGCCAATAATAGTTTAAATGTCTTCCTTACAATTGTAAGCGGTTTTACATGAAAGACCTGTTTGTGAAAGGTTATTTGTATTTTGTATTGTTCATATAGAAACCACTGCTTTCTGCTCACTGGTGAGTTAGCCTATGAATGAGTGTTAAGCACATCAGGCTGGCAGTTATGGGCATTGCACTATGGTAGCTGTTATTTGCACATTGTTAATCATGGGCAATGCATCCTTAAATTGTTTAACTGTGAGGTGTTATACAATGGTACGTACTCTGGTGACAGAGAACACTACTACACTTGTGAACAGGCCAGTTTGTGAAAGGTCCAAGTGTTTGTTTTGTTTAAGGTAAAAAAGAAACAGCATAATGGGATGTGCAATACTAGTAGAGAGAACCAAATATGTAAATCACTTTTTTGTTAATGTAGGATTTGCTGCATATAAGGAATAAAACAAAAATCCTCTGTCGTACCATATTGAAGTATCATTATTTTTGCATCATGTTGAATCGCATCGTATCGTCCCGTATCGCATAATGTTGAATCAAATCGTATCGAACTGTATCGCAACAGGGGTGAATCGTATCGTATCGCCTGGTGTTTCAAATGTATCGTTAATGTATCGTATCGTTGGCAGCGTATCGACATGCGCATCGTATCGGCCTCAGTGATGGAGATGCACATCCCTAGTTCAATGGCATTAACACGAGAAAAACGCTGCTGAAGGTTAATCCAATGTGTCTGTGTCACTTTGAAATGATTACTGATCATCCATCAGCAATAAGCCTATTTTTCAGTTGTCAGAGCGTAACATAGCTTTCGGTTTGGGAAAACTGCGTACGCATCACTCTCCCTCTTCAATGGTAATGTGTAGGTGGATTTAGGAACTTCCCCTTTGATTCTATTGGCTCTAACGGTTCAAAAGAGGTGTCGATCATCAAAATCGACAGAGGGGGGCCAGAGATATGGGAAATCCACCCAAATGACCCCAGAAGTGTTTTTTTTTGTTGCTAAACCTCTCTAAAAAGGTCAAATGTCATTTGTTCTGCATCAACCTTGATACAGGGTACTTATATGTTATAGTTTGGATTCCTAAAGCTTTTAGTCTACTAACCCATCTTTCAAGGGTGGTTTTCACTATAAGTAATGTTTTTGTTTTTTCGGGGAATAGGCGCGTTCACACCGGAGTACTTTTCCCCGTACTTTTCCCGTTTAGTTCCGTTAGTACCCCTTATGTCGCGTTCACACCAAAAAGAGTACTTATTGCCGGGAACTTTTACTCCCATTTTTAGTGCCTGCTGAGAGGTGGTACTCTCCTGGGGGGAAAAAAGTTCCCCAGTTCTGATTGGCTGGGCGAATTGCAAACCACGCCCCGTCGAAATAAATGTTTTGTTGAGCCGCCATTTTATTTGCTCGCTATATTAGCCCAGCGCACCAACGGAGAGTAGTTTGTTGTGAAAGCAGTTATAGCAATCATAAATAAATCATCATCGGAGCGGTGGAGTGATGAGGAGGTGTCGGCGCTTCTGGAAATCTACTCCGAGGACGCGACCCAGGGAATGCTACTGAAGGCAGTACCCAACTCCAAAATGTTTGAGCGTTGTTCGGCAAAGTTACTCGACCTGGGAATCGTCCACAGCATGCCGGCTAAAAATAAAGAAACTCAGGCAGGACTACACCAAAATTAAAGACTATAACAACAAGAGTGGTAATGACCGGAAGTCCAGTAAATGGTACGAGCGCTTGGATGCTCTGCTCGGCCACAGACCTTCATTCTCCGGGCACAGCATCGACCTTCAATTCGGGCACGATGGTGTGAGAGGCCGCTCAAACGGCGTATTCAGTGGCCAATGACGACGACCACGACGAAGGTAAAATAAACTACCTGGCTTGACTTGCATAGAGCTCCCTGAACGTTGGTAATAGAGGAGTTGGGATCGCGGCAAAATGCTCTCCGCAGATCCATTTTCACAGCGTTTATCAAACTTTTTCTTACTCAATATCAAGCCACACTTATTGTTTTTACTTCTTTATTTTAATTGAATAATGTAGGACTTTTGTTACCGTCAGTTATGGGGAGAGTAGGGGCTCAGAATACTGAAATCTGTATTGTTTCATCCTTCTAATTTTGTATTCTTTTCTAAACCACACACTGTTATTTACTCAACAATAACACATAATTATCCTTGTGTTTATTTATTTGTTTGATTAGTAAACACAAGTTGGAGTCCGCAGCTCATAGTGGTTGCTTTAGAGAATTTTACACCCGGAAGTAAGTATTCTCTCCGCTTCGCTTGACAAACCCCGTGATAGTCCTCAAGCTCTGTGATTGGATGTTTGAGTGTGCTCCGAGGGTTACGCCGAGCGTCGAACAACACTTTAAAATGGGATGGAACCACGGCAGACTGTCCAAAACTGGATTTGAACGGGTCCACCCCGTCCCCAGAACTACACATGCTGGCTATTGTGTGTTTTACAACATGCTCTATGGCACGTCTCTACTGGGAATTGTAGTTTTAAAAGACGTTTTCGTATTTCCCATAATAAGAAGTTGCCAGTATTAAACTGTGTACATCCCTGGAGGTTTAGGGGATAGGAAACACGCAAATGTATAACATAATTAATAAATGGGTGAAAATTGCTTGTGCCCATAATGGGCAGCATTAATATATACCCACATGACAGTTAAGGTCAGAAGAGCTTTATTTAACAGCTGGTCTTATGTCTGTGACCCCTCCTGTTGTTAATTGATAAGCCTGAAACATGCACTTGTCAAGGTTCAGAGGCAAATATGGCAGTAGCCATCGATCATCTTAAGATAAGATATAATTTATTGATCCTAAGTTGGAAACATTTGCGTTACATCAGCATGTGTAACAGTTGTAAATATGCAGTGGTGTTTATTTGTAAATCATTTAGTATAATCACACAAATTCTGTGTTTTATATTTAATAATTCTGTGTTCTTTATTTATTGAATATTCAATACCTGACAAGGTCGGAGATGAAAAACTTTGGTTCCTCAACAGTGCATTACAAGACATCTATCAATATGTGTGTATACCTCCACCATTAAACTGTCATATTCTGCACATTTCTTATACTATCTACATACATCTTATAAGAGTATAATACATATAATATCAGTTAAAATAAGTGCTTAAACATACAGTAGTTAACATTGCAGGAAAGCAATATATTAGTACTTTGTCAGGCTTAATATTTATACCCTCAAAGCTTTTTTCTTATTCAAAATAAGACCATAACCTAAAGTATTCTTTAATGTTTAAATAAAGCCTTATTAGTTTCTCTGTCTGTGTCTCCTATTAATATCTAATAATAAAAATAATAAATTTCAATAACGTGCTTTAACCACCAGGTGTCACTTTCTATCAGCTGTGCACCGTTATGGTGTAAATATACCAATTGGATCAAATATAAAAGTCAGCCGAATTAGTATTGATACTGCAACGAGACTTATATTGTGAAGAGAAATTGAAGATTTTGTTTAATTGCTGATATATTTATGATCCACGTCACATATTCAGTTTCGGCGGCAGTTCTTCCCGTTTGTCCAGAAGTCTTCTCATCAGGGCTCTATAAATAGCAAACTACGACAGATATGTAATATTTAATGCAGCCGAACCGTGTATTACAATGCCGTTATGTGATGACCTCCAAAGAGAAAAGCAAGCAAACTCGGAATAAAGTATTATTTTATTTAAATGTTTTCAGATTTCACATCAACAGGAAGTCCGGTTAACTAAAATGTCCATGCGGAACAATACCCCAACCCATAGATCCGGGGGTGAATAATGTCAATCACCACATTACACACATCCCTTCACATTTACATTTTAATTTGCATTAAAGTATTTCGTGAGGCCTTCTAAAATGTTTTAAAATATAATTAGTGTTGTAGTTGAAGAGTTTGTAACGGACAATGGCACGTCCATTAATTCCACAACCACACACATGGATTAACATCGATTTAATACATTAATGTAGCCTTTGTTTCTGCTAAAAGAGGTGTCGACCAACTGGGGCAACAAGAAAATCGGCGAAATCGAGTGTGACTATTAAAAAATAAATAATTATTATATTAATATTGACAATAACAACCCACCGTCGGGGAGCGTTCGCATGGCGTCTATTATCAACGCTATGGGAGGTCTATGAAGGTCTATGGGACGCCCTGCCCGTTGAAAACTGACTTCCAAGGGGTACCCTGTCCGTAATAGAGTGACGGGGAGGGGCCCTGACCGTCCGTCAACATGTAACGGGTTGGGAGTGAGAACGTGTTGATTAAACAGATATTGTATCTTGCTTATTTTTCCTCCTCGGAAAGCGGGCACGGGATGATAATTTCTTTGACACCGTCGAGGCAATGTGGTCAAAGAGTAAACGGAGGACAAGATGCTCACGATGATGGAGCGCCAGGCTGAAGTGTTGACGTGGCAGATGGAGCGCCAGAAGCGCCAGGAGCACCAGGATGAAGCGTCGGCGCAGCGCCACGAGCGCCAGGATGAGCGACAAACCTCTTTTCAGAATGGGTTTCTGGAAGTGCTTTCCCAGTTAGTATAGTTGCCACTGTTAACAATAACTTTGCACTAAACTTTGTCTGCTGCTGAGCCTATCCCTACACCTGGGAAGTGTGCGAAGACCTATTGTAATGCATAGAATTATTAGGGCCTGAGCACGAAGTGTGCGGAGACCTATTGTAATTGGTAGAATTCTTATTCTTATTCTCCATGCTCTGCAGTTTCGACCTGTTTTTGAGGGGGTTACGACACTATTCATGTAGCGACATTTGGCAACGCCGCCAGGACGGGTGAAAAATGTTACATTCTGGAGTCGATGGGTGAAAAATGTCCAACATGCTTGCTAGCGCCACCTTTGAAAATTCAGTTTGCGAAAAATTTACATAGTCGCAGCATAAGTCTGATGGACCTGACATTTTGCACACTTAAATTAGCATAATGTGAAAAACAGTGAAATAACTTAAACGTTTTTTATTTTCCACACCAAACTTAGTGTACAGCATCAGTGGAGGGTCGGACATATTACCGTAGAAAATGAGCACGAGGTGTGGAAAAATGTGGCCGACATCAATCGAAACCTATTCGCAAAAAGGTGTGGCCTAGACATAAATGCTCACAATTAATCCGAAATGTATCCAAATATCACAGATTTCGGTGGATAGGTTCAGTCTGTCTTGGGGAATAGGCACATAAAAGCATGTTCATTTTGGAAAATAGGGGGCGCCAAAAACACAACAAATGTATACCTCAAGAACGGATGGACGAAATAAATATATTTTGTCATAGATATACTGGCAGGATGAGTATAAACTGAGATTTAAAGTGTCGCAACCAATGATAAATGTGGGCGTATCCTATTCAGTTTTTTCTCGAAATCGAAGGGTTAAAAACACTTGGTGTATAACTTTGTGTTAAAATCTGTTACGGCCTTTAAACTCGGAACACACATGACTGCCCACAACCTTTTCCAGACTGTACAAAAAAAAAAATCGTACGTTTTAGCAAATACGGCTCAGTAGCGGTAGCACTTTCCTTTTTTATTTCAATTCCAACTTTGGTCATGAAGAATATTTTTCTCTGTTGTCCACGTTCATAAAGCAACAGCATCAGAGCATGGTGATGAGTTTACAGTAGTCCCTCATTCTTATTATACATCCATGTTGTAGACCGCTGTAAAGAAAACTGTAGTTTCCATAGTTTCCCCACAGCAGCAGACGCACATTTATGACGTCCGCTGGCTCATCATAAACACGTCGGATAGTGAAAGTGGGATTCTCTAAAGTACCGCAGTCTCTTCTCCTAAGTCCTTTTGAATTCTCCTGTCCATTATCCCTTAACCCCGTGGTTCTCAAACTTTTCCTGTCATTCCCCACTTTGAACAGGTGGGCCTTTTCAAGCCCCACCTGTTCCTCATCGCTCCAATAAAATGGTAGGCCAAGCTTAAAATGGTCAAATATATCGTTCTACAACAGGGGTCTCCAACCTTTTTTAGGATGAGAGCTACTTTCTCCTCTTTTTTTGCAATGTATATATTTAGCACATTTTAACATTATTATATGCTTACCTTTAACCTTTGTGTGCTGTTTGGGTCTGTGGGACCCGTTTTCAGTGTTTACTAAAAGAAAATGTATGATTTTATTTTTAAATGTTGAAGTTAAATGCATCAATCTGATGCACTTTGAGCACAACATGAATTTATGGATACAGCTCTCAACACTCATATGAAAGGGAGCTGTATACTTTTCAATAATCCAAACATCTTTAGAATATGATCACAACCAATAACAAAACATTTAAACTTGTTTATTCAATCTTATGTGACCTAGTTAGCGTTCTTTCTTTTTATTTATGCATATTTTACTAATCACTCCCCTTTTAAACTGTTTACTGTCCTATAGTACACATTGGAATGATTTCTTACTTTATTTTTTACAACTAGGCTATATTAAATAGATAAAGGTGTGCTCTCTCTAGCTCTCTCGCTCTGTCTGGCTCGTTCACAGAGGCTGTGTGCTCCTCCGTGGCGATGATGGCTTGCGTTAAAAGATAATAATAATAAACATAGGCCTATTTGTAAAGTGGGGGGACACAAACGGGATTTCGAAAAGTGTCACGCTTAAACTCCTTGAAGTGGTGAGGTGCCGCTCTACATTGCTTTTCTTCCCGACTGTAACGCTGTTGTGTGTCTGTGTGTGTGTGTCTGTGTGTGAGCGATTTCAGTTGTGTGTGTGTGTGTGTGTGTGTGTGTGTGTGTGTGAGCATCGGGACTTTTCCCGGTGGGCCGCTGCCGTTGGTGGTCTGCTGCCTTCGGTGGGCCGCTAGCTCTGGCATAGGTGGGCCGTGGACTTTCACAGCGCCGCTGCGCCGGTACCGCATCCGCCGCTGCAAACACCCGCCGTTGCGAGGCTCTGGCGCCTCCGGCAGGTCCGGCGCAGCGGTGCTGTGAAAGTCCATCGCAGTTGCGAGTTTCCGGCTGTAACAATCCACTACCGCCCGCGAGGACCCAGGTTCGATTCCAGCCTGAAGTCCAAAACATTTTTTTCTTAAATAAAAAAAAATAATCTCCCGTTCATCGCGTCCATTCGCGCACCACCTATCACATCTCTGCGCCCCACCAGTGGGGCGCACCCCACACTTTGAGAAACGATGCCTTAACCCCATGACGTTTCACTCAGAGGTCAAGGAATAGACGATAGGGTTGGACGTTAGGAGCTGATTTTTGGATTATCCCACCGCAACCCGGGACGCGAACATTTGAGAAATTACGAACGGCTCATTTCGGAGGACTCGCGCGCGTCTGCTTGACGGCGGGACGACCGGCGACCCTCCCCTCAGACGCGAAGGCCTGCCCACAACTGCGTGCACGTCTGTGACCGCAGTTTTAATTTTATATTGAAAATGTTAACTTACATTTACAACTTTTATTTTATTTATATAAAAAATGTGAACTTCTATTTACTACCGTTATGTCTTGAGTGTGCAATAAAAGAGAACCTACATGGCGATTAAACAGATCCTGTATCTTGCTGACACTTTATCTTTACAATGACTTGTGTAGCATCCTATCATTTTAAATATTATTTGACCTAAAACTAAATGTTTTTATGAATGTCCTCTGAGGAGGACATGGGGATTTGCTAACTTTTTATCCCCCCCCATTTTACACAACACAAAATGGAGTCCACTATGGGCCAAAACTAACATGTAGGTTTCCGTAGTGTTTATGGCAGACGGATGCAGTGGGTCTCAGGAAGATATATAATAAAGGTGTGTTTGCTGCCGAGCCTATTTACTGTGCATACAACACACCTGGCACAGTTTGTTATTATATTTCCACACTGTACACTATTGTAATGTTGCCTGTGGTAAATAAAAGAGAGAACCAAAAGATCTGGGGTTACGTAATGTAACCCAGCTTCTATGAGTATAGGCGCAGCCCTCTAAGGCTATCGCTATTGGGTTAATCCCACTGCACGTGTGCAGCACGGACAGACTTATTCCACGCCCACCTATGACGTGGGCCCCACCTCCGGGCTCATTTCCGTATAAATAGGAAGTAGGCCCTACAATCCACTCCAACAGCTTTTCTTCAGCTATTCGCGGAACCAGTGGGGCCCAAACCTTAGAGGGCTGCGCCTATACTCATAGAAGCTGGGTTACATTACGTAACCCCAGTTCTATATCGTATAAGGCTTCGCCCTCTAAGGCTATCGCTATTGGGTTAAGGGCGAAGCAGGATGTAGTCTACGCCCCACAGGTTCCGTCCGTTACAAGAAGCACAAAACACACCTACTCAGTTAATAACCCATGTCCATTTCGCCATGCGTAAATGGAGCATCACATTCCCAGGGAATTTTGCATTAAAAAATGAATATTCTCCATCAGGGAACGAAGGTAGGCTTACTCGGGCTACCTGTCGTTTAAAAAGTAGAGCTCGAGTCTCACTTGTTTAAAAACGATCAAGAGAGGGGAAAAAAAAGCAGCTCTCTAAGTGCCGACAGGCAGGAGAGAGGGCATGCAATTGAAAAACCCCGACATTACTCATTCTGGCAGGCTATTCAGTACTGAATGTGTCAGAGAGGAATGGGAGAAATCCCTCAAATACAAACGAATAAAAGAACAGGGGGAAGACCAAGATGCAGCAGTGCAAATGTCTTTCACTGTCATTCCTCCGTGCAACGCCGTAAAGGAGGTGAGGAGGAGAAAAGAAGCCATCCAAAGTTATCACTCTCGATCTAAAACGAGCTTGTGATAACCTTTGGCATAAAAACCGGGTTAGGATGCAAAACAGCTAAGCTGCCATCTCCTTGGATCCGGAGACATGACGGAGCCACCGAGAGAGCAGACACTTCACTCACCCATTTGGCTGATGTCAGAGCCAAGAGCAGAGCTACTTTGGCTGACAAAAACTTCAGGGGGACCTGATCTAAAGGTTCAAATGGAGCTTTACTCAGTGCGCGTAACACTAAAGCCGAAAACCCATTGAGGCGCCAAAGCGCGTGACCCAGGTCTGAGTCTCTGTGCTCCCCGTAGAAAACGTTTTGTCAGAGGGTGACTACACACCGTGCTGACACCAATCTACGTGGCAAGATGAAATGGCAGCAGCATATGTTTCGACCGTGCTATAAGCCAATTCCTGTCCAGCAACAGCTGGAGGAACGACGCACGAGGCAGGGGGACACACGGGGTCCAGGATTTTCCCCACACACCAAATGGAACATTGTCCATTTGGCTGTGTAGGATGTGTGTTCAGCAGCTGCGCTGATCGAACACCTCCCTGGCGATTTATGTAGGCCGCCGCTGCTTTGTTATCTGTTCGAATCAACACATGTTGATTGTACAGCAACAGGGCGAAGTGCTGGATTACTTTCCATATAGCAATTCCAGCACGTTTATATGGAGAGACATGTGACCCGGCCACTGTCCCCCCACTGCCTGCGACATGCACGTTCCTCAGCCTGCGAGAGATGCGTCTGTGTCAATGCTTCTGCAACGGAGTGCTGAAGAAAAGTAGGAGTGGATTGTAGGGCCTACTTCCTATTTATACGGAAGTGAGTCTGGAGGTGGGGCCCACGTCATAGGTGGGCGTGGAATAAGTCTGTCAGTGCTGCACACGTGCAGTGGGATTAACCCAATAGCGATAGCCTTAGAGGGCGAAGCCTTATACGATATAGAACAACTTTATTGTCAAAATGTTTACAATGTACAATTTACACGCTGTTCAGATGCCTCATAAAGGGCTGTGTGCGTGTCTTGCCCCCCAGCCTCGGCAATGGCTGGCGCTGGCCCACCGGTAAGGCAGTCCATTCCTCCCTGTACTCATCATCATTACTCTCACAAAGGTTATGTAATATGCAACATGCTGCAACCTGGATTTTGATCTTGTCAATCTTGCAGTAGTTTCTTTTCATCAAGCACCGCCACCTGCCCTTCAGTCTGCCAAAAGCATTCTCCACCACCACTCGTGCTCGGCTAGTTTTGTTTTGTAATTGTACGCAAGTTGCTGGAGTGTGAGCCTTACTTGGAAAGGTTTCATCAGCCATCTTTGCAGGGTGTAGGCTGAGTCACCAAGGATATAGTAACCCACATCATGTCCACCAATATTCCTTGTTACATGAGGAAGTAGACCACCCTTATCCCCAAAACTACACAGTGATGACATGCCTAACACTCTGCTATCATGCATGCTAACTGGTAAGCCAACAAAAATACTCCAAAAGAGGCCCCTACCATCCACAACACCCTGCAGGACGAGTGAGTGCCAGCCTTTGCGGTTGAAATACTCGTTGTGGTATTCCTCTGGTCTCAGAATGGGGATGTGTGATCCATCTACTGCAGCTACACACTGTGACACACCCCATCTGCGCTCAAAAAATAACGCCATCTCCTCCAACTTCTCAGCGTTCGGCCTTGGCATGAACTCAGGAAGGAGTAGGCTCACAACAGAGGAGCAGAACTCGTGCACACAGTAACAAACCGTAGATCTGCCGACTCCAAACAAGAGAGATGGTCCTGTACTCAGAGTTGGTCGCAAGTTTCCACAGTGCTATTGCGATTTTTTTTAGGCACAGGGACACACTCCCGGAAGTTGGTGTCGCTTCTCCCCAACGTTGCTTCCAGGCGACTACAGAGGTATTGGAAAGAGTGCTTGGACATTCGGAAAACTTTGATCCTCTGCACATCAGTGTGGCCGATGTTCTATTGTTCACCCAGAGAGAGCGCGGGACACGACGCGTTCCGTAGTATTCACATATCTGGAACACATACAAAGGCACAAATTAGCGCTACATAACTCCGCAAATCCTACATTAGATATTATTAATAATTGTGATTTACTGAACTTACCATTGCTGTTCTTAGGGCCTGAAAACGCTCATCGTCATCAGCCATACTGCGTGCTTTTCGTCGTCCAATCCTTTTCTTAAGGCTTTTTAACCGCCTTTGATGCTGAACCAGCTTTGCGATTATAGCATTCGACGGGTGGCGGCTCCGGATTTGTGTCGAAGGCTTAGTTGGCTCAGGCTCAGGCTGCAATAACTCAGTTACAAAGCTGAATAACATGAGCACAAACAGCACAACTTCTGTCGACTCCATCTCCATCATGTCTGAGGTCGGAAGGTAAACAGACACATACAGCGGGTGGGTGGGCGTGGCAGTATACGCGGGAAGTTTTTCTTCTTCTTCTCTTGGTTTTTTAGCGGATTGCAAACAACTTTAAGGTGCATACCGCCACCTACTGTACTCGCCGTGAAGTGGTTTGTGGCCTGCCAGTTAAACCCAAAGTAGAAGAAGACGAAGTGACGTCAGCGGCTCATTTGCATAATCTTCCCTCAGGGAACTTATTCCGGTGTGAACGCGATCTGTACTTAGTGCCCTGGGGTACCTAGTGCCGGCACTAAGTATGGCAAAGTACTTGGTGTGAACGCGGCTATTGTCATTTTCGAGCCTGAGGCCTGAAAAACAGGATTGGGGCTTAATTGGTTAAGACATGAATACTACCGTGTAATGTTTTTGTACATATATATTTAAGAAGTACGATATGAGAAAAGCACAAGTTTAATTTGTGGGCCATATTTCATTTTTTTACTATTTGAATTAGCTGAGGGCCGATTCAAAATGGCCAGCGGGCTGCATTTGGCCCCCGGGCCGTTGTTTGGACACCCCTGGTTTAAAGTGTTAATTAAGAGTAAAGGGAACATACCTGCTCTGTGTATCCGAAGCTGAGGCTGTAAAACAGCGTCCAGTAGTTTCTGGAGTCTCTCGTTCTCCTCTTTGGAAAGAGACAGCTCCTCCTCGAGCTCTGCTATCGTTTTTTCAAACAGAGCAAATATATCTTCAGCAGCAGCAGTGAGTCGCTGCTTCTTCAACGACAGCAGCATTTGGACTTTACTCATGTTTACTAGATCACCTTTTCCTGCTAACTCCGTTAAACACAGCGTTTCTCTCTACATCAAACTCTCAATCTGACTAGTGTTGCTAACGTGTTTCCAGCTAGCATGCTAAACTAGCTCCTATAGTCCGAGGTAAACGCTCCAGAAAAAAGAGCACAGAATCCATTCGGAGGTTTATCCAGACACACAGATGATGGATCAGTAGAGCTGGAGCTCACACACACTTTCTCAGGAACACACAGAGAGAGAACCGTAGCTACGAGACGCCACCTCGATCCAGGTTAGAAAGAGCTGGGAACTTCACTTCTTGTTCTTCTTCTCTCGGTTTTTCTTCTTCTTCTTCTTCTTCTTCTTCTTCTTCTTCTTCTTCAGTGTTTATTGGCGGTTGGCAAACCAACTTGTAGGTGCATTACCGCCACCAACTGGACTGGAGTGTGGACAAGAGACTATGCAGAAAACAATAAACAAAACAAACAAAACAAAATAAAGAACCAAAACTCTAGATTATTTTTAATTTATCTATTTCTCTTAGAAATGTAATAATCTCACAATATATATTGCCTTATGTTTTTTCTGATAGCGACAAGTCATGGAATTTTGCTTTCTTCAGTGTGTGGAAAAGCACATTTCTCTGAGTATTATATTTCCTGCAAAGCAGTAAAACATGTTCAACAGTTTCTGGCTGGCTGCAGTGTATACACTTTCCGGTTGGATGCTTTCCTATTTTACTTAATGTATGATTGAGACCTGTATGACCTATTCTCATCCGAGAAATTACATTTTCCTCCCTTCTTTTAAACCCTACCTTCCTTCCATCCCCCACATACCTTTGAATTTTATAAAGATGTCTTCCTGTATCACTAATGTCCCAATGTTCTTGCCATGTTGTTTGTGCATATTTCTGTATGAATGTTTTAACCTCCGCTTTGCTAAGTGGAACTTCTATGTCTGTGTTTGTAATTCTGAGTGTTTGTTTGTCCAGAATATCCACCTGTTCATTACCCTCCACACCAACATGAGCAGGAACCCAGATGAAACGAGTTGCTATGCCTTTGATTTGCATTTTATATAAAATTAGAAATATTTCATTTATTATGTCCATTCTAAATGAAGATCTGCCTGATCGTGTACTCGATAATGCTGAAAATCTGTCAGATGCAATTACACTATTATGTATTTCTTTCTCCTCTATCTATTTCAATGACAACACCAATGCCAACAACTCTGTGGTGTATACTGACACATGGCCTGTTACCCTTTATATGTCAGCGACGTGCGGTCAGGGGAGGCAGGTGAGGCAGAGCCTCACTTGTCATTCTCCAATGTAACGAAAAAAAATAATAATAATACAAATAATAATAATAATAAAATGTGTCCACTGATCTGTGTTGTAAATGTGATTTCTGTATGATTCCAATCGCTTTTTATAGTAAAAATCGGCTAATTTGCCGAGCTCCGCTACAACTACGGGGAGCGATGAGATTGAGAAGTGAGGCAGGGACGAGCTCTGCCTCACAGAAGCCCACAGTAACTTGCTGGAGCACGGGCACTAATTTAGCGCGGGCACTTATTTTGTGAGCGCGCTCAAGCCAGTACTGTGGGGTGAGGTGAGGCACAGATGAGCTCTGCCTCAACTCAGAATGCATCACCCCACAGAAACTGTCTGGAAAGCGGGCCCTAAGCGCATGCCTGCACCATCTCACTGTATGTCACCAATGTAATGTTTGTAGATCCCTTTATTACATTTATCCTCGCCATCCATAGTCTCTAAATAACTTATTTCACGTATATATGATATTTAAGATCGCTGGTCTCATCATACAACGGCAATGAAAAAAGCACCAGGGGAGGCAGCCACAACCTCTGCCGCACTGAAGGGGGCGCAAGTGAGCCCACAGGTTCTTGTTGCTACTGTTATTCTAAGCAGAGACTGTATATATAAACAACAAGCTAGGCTTTTGAAACTAGAGGAAGATAAGGAGGACTTTTACAAAAAAGTAATAAAGATTGTTGTCCAGAAGGATAGCATGGACTTCATCTTCAAGGTAAGACCACATTTGTAATGAAAATTGGATCTTACTAAGAGAGAACAATCCAATATTTAGATTTTGGGTAGGCTATCCTTTTGTTGAACGGTCTGTTTAAAATGAATCGAAGCATCAGACTAAAAAAGCTTTTGAAAATAACAGAATATTTCGATTAAAGGTGGGGTAGGTAAGTTTGAGAAACCGGCACGATATACACTTTTTGTTATATTCCATGGAATGCTCTTAACATCCCGATAGCAATGAATATCTTAAGTGCTTTGACAAAAAATATATAAAAACATTTCATCTGTGGAAGCCGTAGTACTGTAAAAAGCACGACCACTCATTTTAGCCGGCCTAAAATAACCTGCCTGTCAGCCTTCCATCTGTGCACAAACTTATCTCGTGCCCTCATTGGTCATGTGCGCGTTCGTGTGTGTTGGAGGAGGGGCTGTGTATTTTCAAATTCTAGCGCACTCGAGCTGGTTTCTCCAAAATTACCTACCCCGCCACCTTTAAGGTCAAAATATATAATATTTGTAAATCTGACTCTGAAAGAGTCAGTGCCTCACCAGCCATGAACCTCACCGCACGTCACTGTTATATGTGTATTACTCACTGGGATATAAACTGCTGCCCCTGCACGCCCTGTCTCTGGATCTTTGGAACCATCTGTAAATATGATTGTTGAGTCTGAGCAGGGACGTGCACAGACATTTGGAGGGGCTATTGCTCTAAACTAGAAAAAGGACCCTGCCCCCCACCCCCCGAACAAAACATAAGACCTTTTGAATTTTTTTCTAAATGAAATCCAGGGAAATCTTTTGTTTTGCGGTCCATATCTCATTAAAATATCTAATGTTACTAACTATTAAAGAAAAAATGGGGACAATTCTGTTTTAATGTAGGCTAGTTTGACCATTGTAACTTCTGTGGAGACATACTGATAAAATAGGGCTTCTAAGTAATTTTCTTAAATAAACTCACTAATTAATTAAACCAGTTCAATACGCATTATTCTTATTCTTATCATTCTTTATGAGCGCAGTAATGGTAAGGTATCTAATTACCTATTTATTAAGTATTCCATAACTTAATAACAGAGATGGTCAAACTAAAGTAGAGACATGGCAGAAATCCTACAATGAAGCGGGACAGTGAACTCTTCTCCGTGAGAGGGCGATCAAGAAAAGAGAGCGAGCAGCCCCGTTGACGTTGAGGGAGTTTTCGGAGCAGATGAAAAGACACAGAAAGACAGAAGCACAATAACAAGTATAGCCTATTTAGATTGTTTTGGTGTAAATAACCAACGGTGTCAAGAGGAAGTAAAATCCCCCGGTTTGTCCCCTACTCTAACTGCCATGAGAAAACTCAAAATCAATTTAAGCATATTTAAAAACGGGGACATTTCCGGGGACCGATTGACCCGGGGATTTGCCACCAAAGCCAGGTGGGCATTTGGTATGATCACCATAGCCATATGAGGCCGGAGGGCTGTCCTTTGCTTTCAGCTGTCAGATTGTAAACAAAGTCACGTGACTGGGGCAGATGACAGCGCTGACAATGTGTGTTTTATCGCAGCGAGACGCTACAATACTAATTGTGGGCTTATCATGTCTATTCGGCCACAACAGAAAAAACATAAACCTCTCACTCTCTCCAGAGGGGCAGGTCAGCCAAAAATGGCAAAAGGGCCATTGCCCGGGCAACATTAGCCCGTACCTGTGCACGTCCCTGAGTCTGAGTGATATCTTGCAAAATAATTCTGGACTATGCGCCATACTGGTAGTTCTTTCTTTTCCTTCAACTCTTTTTGTATATTGAGGTCTACACTTGGCAATGGGAACAACCAGGGTGGAATGGACGAGATTGGAACTGTGGGCAATACTGTATTTGATTCAAACCTATACTTGCTGCTTTAACATCGCCAATCCATCCAAAACTTGTTAAATGTGACTCATTGTGCTCCCAGCAGTCTTTCAAAAATACTTTTTGCAGGATGACTATTACATTACATTTAGCTGACTCTTTTATCCAAAGCGACTTACAATAAATGCGTTCGACCAACAAAATACAAACTTGAAGAAAACAGAATCATATAAGTACATCAGGTCTCATAGAGCCAAAACATGTCAAGTGCTACTCAACTGGCTTTAGATAAGCCAGTCCTTTATAAGTATATAAGTGCTTTGTTAATAGTTCTATCGTTCGAAGTGGAGTCGAAAGAGATGAGTTTTCAGTCTGCGCCGGAAGGTGTGTAAGCTATCTGCTGTCCTGATGTCAATGGGGAGCTCATTCCACCATTTTGGAGCCAGGATAGCAAACCCACGTGTTTTTGCTGATGGGAACTTGGGTTCCCCTCGCAGTGAGGGTGCAGCGAGCTGTTTGGCTGATGCAGAGCGGAGTGCACGTGCTGGGGTGTACGGTTACAGGGGTACAGTGCTATTTTTTATAAGTGGGGGGTGGACCGAACATCCTTTAGGGGGGTCGTCGCCTCCTCTTGGGGGGTCTGGGGGCATGCTCCCCCGGGAATTTTTTTTTAAATATTGAAGTTGAAAGCATCAATCTGGTGCACTTTGAGAGCAACATTAACCCTACCTTAATAACACCTTAAAGCGGGCAAAAGGCACTGGAGAACACTCATTAACACCCTTTAATGAAGCAAACTAATACCTTAACTCACTCAAATAGTCGTTTACTTATTAAGGTGAAACGAATGTGCGTAGAGTCACGTTTCTGAATCGGACACTCTGAGTGGATGCAGTATCAGCCAATCGGAGTCTGATTCAGAAGGTTGCCTGTCTGTTCTGTTGTTATGTGTACTGAAACGAGAGCCGGTATAATTCCACGCGCGAAAACAAAATACAAATTGGAATACGTTATTTTAGTGTCTTAAAAGTAGACTGAGGTATGAAGGGTTAACGTTACATCTTAGGATAATGTTTAGTCATGTTCTGTATACATACTAACATATAAGGTATACTTAGTGTGGTTACTCCATGTTTACTAGCTATAACATTAACGTTACATCACTCTTTTTCACTTCTTACTCAGTCAGCCAGAGTGCAGATATCACCATTAGATTAACAAACCTGAAACATCATCCATTTCTTGACTGCTGGTGATGACATTGTTGTCAGCTGCTGATACTGCTGCTGCTGCAGCTTGTGGCGCCTGCTTCGATGACAATAACTTTCTAATATCCATAACTGTATAGGCTATTAGCTTAAAACTCGTCAGGCACTAGGAAGGATCACTTCTTCTTCAGGGCAGGATACGCAGTACGCAGGCTAATGTCCCACAGTGGCTGCCTCTCCGGTGGACTCCGGTACTGCACATTACTCCCGAGACGTTTTCAAAAACAATTTTTTTTTTTTTAGTGAAACATCCGGGGCTTTTCAGAAAACATCCGGGGCTTGAGCCCAAGTAGCCACCCCCTAGCGCTGCCACTGATTACGTTCTATGAGAATGTCTTGTTGTTGACTGTATGCATTTTAATATGGACAATGAATCTGTGCATATCACCACCCTATCTGGTCTGACCTCTTCAACCCACTGTATTCCTGTTATTACTGCCAGCATTTCTCCTATACTGATAATTGATCTGACGCTCTTTTTGAGATCAATATTTTAAAGTCTGGGATATATATATAGCAACTCCAACACACTCTTCCTTGTTCTTAGAACCCTCTGTGTACATTTTGAGATAATTTTAATACTTTTCGTTCAGGTACATACTCGTTTTAATTCCCACTTCATTTATTTGCCACTCTTTTTTCCTTTCTTTTACATTACATTACATTACATTGCATTTAGCTGACGCTTTTATCCAAAGCGACTTACAATAAGTACATTCGACCAGGAAGACACAACCTTGAAGAAAACAGAATCATATAAGTACATCAGGTTTCATAGAGCCAAACATTTCAAGTGCTACTCAACTGGCTATAGATAAGCCAGTCCTTTATCATTTATAAGTGCTCTGTTAGCAGTTCTTTGTTAGTAATTCTATCGCTCGAAGTGGAGTCGAAAGAGATGAGTTTTTAGTCTGCGCCGGAAGATGTGCAGGCTTTCTGCTGTCCTGATATCAATGGGGAGCTCATTCCACCATTTTGGAGCCACGATAGCAAACCCACGTGTTTTTGCTGATGGGAACTTGGGTCCCCCTCACAGCGAGGGTGCAGCGAGTCGTTTGGCTGATGCAGAGCGGAGTGCACGCGCTGGGGTGTACAGTTTAACCATGTCCTGGATGTAGGAAGGGCCAGATCCATTCGCAGCATGGTATGCAAGTACCAGTGTCTTGAAGTGTATTCTAGCAGTTACTGGAAGCCAGTGAAGTGAGCGGAGGAGCGGAGTGGTGTGGGAAAATTTAGGAAGGTTGAAGACCAGACGAGCCGCTGCATTCTGGATGAGCTGCAGAGGTCGGATGGCACATGCAGGTAGACCAGCCAGGAGGGAGTTGCAGTAGTCTATGCGTGAGGTGACGAGAGCCTGACCAGAACCTGCATGGCTTTCTGGGTCAGCTGGGGACTTATCCTCCTGATGTTGTAAAGCGTGTATCTGCAGCAACGGGTTGTAGCAGCGATGTTTGCAGTGAAGGACAGTTTGTTATCTAGGGTCACACCCAGATTCCTTGCAGTCTGAGTCGGGGAAACAACAGAGGTGCCGATGTTGACTGTCAGGTCAAGAGTGGGACAATCTTTTCCTGGAAGGAAAAGCAGTTCAGTCTTGTCAAGGTTGAGCTTGAGGTGATGAGCAGACATCCACTGTGAGATGTCAGCTAGACAAGCAGAGATGCGTGCGACGACCTGGGTCTCTGAGCGGAGAAAGGACAGAATTCATTGGGTGTCGTCAGCGTAGCAGTGGTATGAAAAACCATGCGGGCTAATGACTGATCCGAGCGAGTTTGTGTACAGGGAGAAGAGGATGGGACCAAGAACAGAGCCCTGAGGGACCCCTGTAGTTAATTGACAAGGGTCGAACTCGGACCCTCTCCAAGTTACCCTGTAAGTACGGTCTTTGAGGTATGAGTTGAGGAGGGAAAGTGCAGAGCCTGAAACTCCAAGTTCTTGGAGAGTGCGAAGGAGGATCTGATGGTTCACCGTGTCGAATGCAGCAGACAGGTCCAGAAGGATGATGACAGAGGAGAGGGATGCTGCTTTGGCAGTGTGCAGTTCCTCAGTGACAGCAATGAGAGCAGTTTCTGTGGAGTGACCTGCCTTGAAACCAGACTGGTGCGGATCCAGAAGGTTGTTCTGATGGAGATAACAGGAGAGTTGTTTAAAGACAGCGCGTTCAAGTGTTTTAGACAGGAACGGGAGGAGAGAGACAGGCCTGTAGTTTATAACATCAGACGGGTTGAGAGTGGGTTTCTTTAGGAGAGGGTTTACTCTTGCCTCCTTAAGACTATTTGGAAAGTGACCAGAAGTTAGAGAAGTGTTGATGAAATGGGTGAGAAACGGTAGAATATCAGGAGCGATAGTCTGAAGGAGGTTTGAGGGGATAGGGTCCAGAGGACAGGTGGTAGGGCGGGCAGAGGTAATGAGGGTAAGAAACCTCACTTGGAGAGAGAGGGGAAAAGGAGGTTAGTGTGTGGGTGAAAGGAGGGTCTGGTGACCCAGCGGTGAGTAAAGGTGAGTCAGAAAAAGAAGAGCGAATATCATCAACCTTTTTTTCAAAGTGGTTAACAAAGTCGCTTGACAGAAGGGAGGAGGGGGGAAGGGGCTTTGGGAGGGTCCAAGAGGGTGGAGAAGATGGAAAATAGTTTTTTGGGATTGGAATAGGAAGATTGGATCTTATCTTGAAAGAAAGTGCTTTTTGCCTGAGAGATCGAAGCAGAGAAAGAGGAGAGGAGAGCCTGATAGGTTAGGAGGTCGTCATGGTGTTTGGATTTCCACCGTTTCCGCTCTGCTGCCCTAAGGATGGTTCTATTAGCACGCAGTGCGTCATTTAGCCAGGGAGCAGGAGGGGACTGACGAGCCTGCCGAGATGTGAGAGGACAGAGAGAGTCCAGAGAGGATGAGAGAGTAGAGATTCTGCAGCAGAGTTTGGAGGCAGGAGTTGGAACGAGTCAGAGGAAGGGAGGGCTGAGAGCACTGATGAGGCAAAGGTAGAGGGGGAGAGGGAACGAAGGTTACGGCGGACAGGTGCAGGATGAGAAGAGATTAGTTTGTTATGTTTGGAAAGGGGTAGAGAGAATGAAATGAAGAAGTGATCGGATGTGTGGAGCGGGTTTACAGAGAGGTTAGAAGTAGTGCAGTTCCTTGAGAATATGAGATCAAGAACATTGCCAGCTTTATGAGTTGGTGGGGATGGAGACAGTGAGAAAGCAAAGGCGGTTAACAGAGATGTTAGTTCGTCTATCTTCCCTGTCTGGAGGTTGAAGTCTCCGAGAAGTACAGCGGGAGGGCCAGTTTCAGGGATGTGTGAGAGGAGATTATCTAATTCCTCCAAGAAGTCCCCCAAGGCGCCTGGTGGACGGTAGAGAACAACAATGGTTAATTGTATAGGATGGGTTACAGTGACGGCATGGAATTCAAAGGTGGAAGGAGTGAAGTTAGGTAGCTTTCTATGATACTCACATCTATATTAGCTTCTGGGGAAAGCCATGGGGGAACACTGCTAAATGGGCTTGCTTTGGCAAGCTTTGTGGTCTCCACTCCATATGCCCTCGTTCTCTCCTTACCCGTCCAGCCAATCCCACGCCCCTGGAACTTTGTATATTCCCAGCAATCCTGCAGTATTATGTTTGTGATATTTTCCTCGCCCTTCCTTGTAGTCTGACCCAGTGTGAATTTACTCCAGGTGGAACTAAAGTCTGATTTAAGACTTGATTATATTTCACATCATTCATCCACATCTGTAAAGTAACTAAATATATTAAATACAAGTAGTGGAGTAAAAGTACACCATGTACCTCTGAACTGTAGAGAAGTAGAAGTATGAAATAGCATAACATTGAAATACTCAAGTAAAGTACAAGTACTTATAAATGATACTTTAGTACAGTACTTGAGTAAATCTACTTAGTTACTTCCCACCTCTGATTATGTTCATTATTGACACTCAGGTGCTGAGGAGCCTTGGCTGTGTGACGGATGCACAGTTTGAGGATGTGTTCAACAAGGTGAGAACTTGTATTTTAATGTTTGATGTGCCTCAGCAGCAGAGGTGGAAAAAATACTCAGATGTTGTCTTATAGGTTTTATTGTATTGTATTCATTTAATTTGTCTAATGTTTTCATTTATTTTTCCGTGAGGGATCATTATTTTTATTAATTTATTGTTATTATCTTACCTCCTCGTGTCCCTTGAATTGTTATATTATGCCTTTATGGATGGGATTAGTTTGGTTTCATAAAGATAAAGCAACACTTTCTCAGAATCAAGCAAAATTAAGAGTTTAAGAAAAAAAAACTGAGTCAAGCAGAATGCATTTAATTTCAAAAATAAAACCATAAGTTGCAAACAAATCGTTTGTGTAATAAACTATAAGTATTTTTTCTTTGTTTTAACATAGGTTTTTGTTTGCAGTTATCTTTGCTTCTTTCTCAATGATCAGACTTTTGCTCTCGCTGTAGCTCTCTCGTTTGCGCTCCCTCATTTTTGGTTTTAAATTCTGACATAAACGTCCCAGGTGGGCGGGACTTTCAGCGATGCGTCCCCAGTGGCTACTCAGTTTTTGAGTGACAGCCCACTACACCACAAATCATACAGTGCAACTCATGCAGCAAACTCCGGAGTCCACTCGGCCACATTAGTGTTGGTGTCTCCTGGGGAGTTTTCATGAACATATCGGACTTATCTTATGGATTGCTGTGCATTATACTTGTGTTGTGTAGTTTATACTTTATTCCAACTTTAAATATTTTAATACCTGAACACACTGCTGCTGTAAAATAATAAAACATGTTACATTTCAAAAGCATATATTGCTATGTTTAGGACAAAACAATTAAAGACTGCTTTAATTTAACACACTCTACAATTCTGAAGCATTCATACACAATGGATACAAACTGTGTTGTCTCATTCTATATCCTATGAGAAAATGATATACATTTAGCATTACAAATTCGACATACTATTCCTATAGCCTGAGGAAGATATGAATAATCAACAGGTTTGAATGGAATCTCTAACATTTTCATGTAGAATAAAAATAGTGATTTTACAATTTACATTTATTGAAATTTGAACCAGAAGATGAAGTCTCAAAGAATGTTTTAAATAAAAGAACATTAAACTAAAAGGTGGATAATAATAAAATCTATTAAATGTATATGTAAAGACATGAATGAAAATGACACTGAGCAAGTGATAACAGCAACGCCCAGCGTGGATGAAGATGGTGCAGGTCTTTCTTCATGCCCCCCCTCCTAGGATCTAATACTGTCCCCTCAGAGGAAGTGGAAAAACGGGATAAGACTCTGGACGCCACGCTGTCTCAATGATCCACACTTTTAAGAGAGGAACATTAATGAAATGAAAAATATGAAGTTAACAAATAAAACTCAGCTCAGGGGCATCATGGAAGGTAGGTTTTCCTACAAAGTTAACTCAGCCTCCATTGATTTTCATATCAAATTAGCATGTTAATAAAATAAGCTAACATGGCTTATACTTGCATATCTAAACAGAATCATGAAAGCCTGTTGGTAGAGTCAGGCACACAAGTCCGTTTGAGTGTGTGTGCCGGTGTCTGAATGCTCACTCACTGCTAACTATGTGGCTAACTGTCCCTGCTACTTAGCTTGCATTGTTATGGATCTAAAGGTAGCTGTAGGAGCCACATTTGAAGTATTTTTCTGTGTTTGTTACGATACATGTTTTTTGAGTCACTATAGGTGGTGGGCGTGTCATTGGATTTGTGTGGTGACGTTTGTGGTTATACCCGGTTGCTTTCGCTTTCGCAATTTGTAATAGATGGAGGGGGAGTGAGCTGGAGAAGGACAATTTTTGTTGACCGCACGCGTAAAGGAATATAGGCCTACGCATATGGATATGGAATGTTTTGCTTTGGAAATAAAAGGTCAAACGCATACTGCTGGAAAGACTGAGTTCTTTGCGCGTCCACAATGTTTTTCTCTTGTTTAGTGCCTCGCGGCACTTTGTTTGGAAGATCACTGCCGCAATAGTAGCAAAAGCTAACTTTCATAGCACATATTTTCTTTACTTCTCACTTAACACAAAAAAGAAACAGACTGTATAGTACAGCACAAACAACACAAATGATCAATACTTATATTTTCACTTGTAGTATTATAATAGGCAAGGCAAGGCAAGTTTATTTATATAGCACTTTTCAACACAAGGCAATTCAAAGTGCTTTACAAAAAATGAAAGACATTAAGAAAATGGCATTTAAAATCAGTCATTAAAAAGAAAAGCAAATAAAATAAACATTAAAAGAAAAAAATACATGAATAAAAGTTACAGTGCAGTCTAAGATGTGAATAGTTCAATTAAAAGCAGCGACAAAAAGAAAAGTCTTCAGCCTGGATTTAAAAGTAGTCAGAGTTGCAGCGGACCAGGCAATAATTGAAATGCAGGCTCTCCTGGGGGTCTTCTGTCCATGCTCAACTGCCGCAGCTGCACTGTACAATCGCTGGAGGACTGGACTGTCACTCAAACACTGAGTATCCAATGGGGACGCACCGCTGAAAGTCCCGCCTACCTGGGACATTTCTGTCAGAATTGAAAACCATATTCATTGTCCTCTCCATCAGCTTCTGTTTCCATGTGTTCAGCTGAGCTGCTGATTGGAGGCTCTGCCTCTCTGTTATCCTCAGTTTGAATTTCATTAAGCTGTGAGGACTGATGACCAACACACTTGTGTGTTTTGAAATGATTACGCCATTTAAATATTTTGTCACAAACTTTGCAGCTGTATGGTTTCTCTCCTGTGTGGACTCTCATGTGTTCCTTTAAATGTCCACTCAATGCAAAATATTTGGTACAAACTGAGCAGCTGTATGGTTTCTCTCCTGTGTGGACTCTCATGTGTGCCTTTACACTTCCACTCTGTGAAAAAGCTTTCTTACAGACTGAGCAGCTGAATGGTTTCTCTCCTGTGTGGATTCTCATGTGTGCCGTTAAATGTCCACTCAATGCAAAATATTTGGTACAAACTGAGCAGCTAAATGGTTTCTCTCCTGTGTGGATTGTCATGTGTCGATTTAAATTTCCACTATGTGAAAAAGCTTTCTTACACACAGAGCAGCCAAATGGTTTCTTTTCAGCACTACGTCGTGAATCACTGACAGATTCTTGTCTATTTTTCAGTGATTGTGAGCCTGACGCAGGTTCTCTGGTCTCCTTCCAATCAGCACTGTCTTCAGTATCAGGTTCAGAAGAGTCTCCAGTGTTGTCCTCAGTCTTTGGTTGTAAACTGCTCTCTGGATTTGAGTTCCTGGCTGGTTCTGGTCCTCGACAGTCATCTCCATCAGCTTCTGTTTCCATGTGTGCAGTTTGTCTTTGATGAGGCTGTGAGGACTGAGGTTTCTCTTTATCATCTTCACTCTTCACAGGGTCAGGAGTGAAAGTGGACTTGGTGATATCAGCCTCCTCCAGCTCCTGAAGCTGCTCTCCCTCCTGACTGATCCTGAGTTCCTCCTGTTCCTGCTTAATGTTTGGGGGGGGCTCTGGGTCCTCCTGGTCTATACTGGTGCCCCACTCCTGCTGGTCAGGGAGAAGCTCTTCTTTAACCACCACCAGCAGCTGGACATCTGCAGGAAACAGGAAGCACACAGTCAGAAAAAACTGTTCAGTGTTAGCATTTAAAAATCTAATCACCATTACAATGGGAGACATTTTGCAGCCCTAATTAATGCCTTTCATATTATCTTTCTGATGGGGCTTTCCAACGCGGTTCAGAGCTAGAGCCTGAAAAGTACCGGTTTTTCCTGTTCACACCGTAGCCGGCTCTAAGCTCCGAATCCCGGTGCTTTTCAAGGACCAAAAAATTGTAGAAGCAACAACCGCTTACTTCGGAGGCGGG
Source organism: Pogonophryne albipinna (assembly GCA_028583405.1). Taxonomy (NCBI): domain Eukaryota; kingdom Metazoa; phylum Chordata; class Actinopteri; order Perciformes; family Artedidraconidae; genus Pogonophryne; species Pogonophryne albipinna. Next base: position 41,567,003 of record CM053247.1, on the reverse strand, counting down.
GGCAGGGGCGGGTTCAACCTCAGCAATAACAGTTTATGGCGAGTACGGCAAATGAAAGTTGTAACAAGCAGTAGCGCTGACCAAAGTGACTAGAACCCAACCACACACTTATTAAAAAAAACACACTTTATAAAGTCAGGCAACACTAACCAGGCTTAGTGTTATTCTGTTTATTTGTACCCTACTTTGACCATCTGTTCGCTATCATTGATCATTGTGGAGGGCAGGCAGACGTTTTGTTTTGTATTATAGCAGGTATCGGATGGAATCAATACATGGGCTGCACAGGTTGTCATGACTCATGTCCGACTATCACAAGTTGATAGTCTTGAGAAGTAGCTATTTAATTTAATCTGGCTTCATATGATTAAAAGCAACAAGATCATCGACCAGCTGATCCATCGATCAGCGACGTAAACGGTGACGTCATGACGCAGCAGCACCAGTCGGGTTCTCGGTGGTGTGAACAAATGGGGGCTGAAAAAAAAACGGTTCCGAACCAGAAAAGCTCTAGCACGGCGCTAGAAAAAAAAAAAAAAAAAAAAAGGAACTGCATTGGTGTGAATTTGTCCCACCTGTTGTGTATTTTTGTTGGCTCAATTCACCTTACGTAGCACAACCCTTTCCACTTCCAGTTAAAAATGAAAAAGGGGTTTTTCTTCTGGTTTAGCACTAGCTGCAATGTAAACAAATAATTGTATTTGGGATCGTTCACAGATACACTACGCCTATAGAATGGTAATACTCGGTTACAAATTAAATTCTGCATTTAAACCTTATTTAAAGGTCCCATGTCATGGCCATTTCCACTGATCATAATTCCATTGTTGAGGTCTACTAGAATAGATTTATACTGTGCAATTTTCCAAACTCACATTGGTTTCGCATACAGCATCTCTGTAAAGTATGTGTATTCAGCAGTATTCACTCTCTCCACTAAACGGCTCGTTGCAGCTCTTGCCCCCCCTCCCTGTGAGCCCAGTGTGCTCCGATTGGTCGGGAACAGTCGGGACGTTGTGAATCGCGCTAAGCTCCGTGGAGGTGTGATTTCCTTGTTTAGCGATACACAGCGAAACACAGCCAAACTCATCTTGGGCACACACAAAGTCACAGCCGAAGTAAAAACAATAAGTGTGGCTTGATATTGAGTAAGAAAAAGGTTGATAAACGCTGTGAGAATGGGTCTGCAGAGAGAATTTCGCCGCGATCCCAACTGTCTGTTATCAGCCTGCAGCCAGGGAGGAGAAATCAGCAGAGCTGCATGCACTGAGTGTGTGAGGAAGTCCGTGGATTGGTCAATTTGGACCAATCAGTGGGGGCTTAACGTAACGGCTCCGCGGAGGTAACGTAACGGCTCCACGGATTGGTCCATTTCGTTCCGGGGACGACATGACATCATGATGTACCCGGAAGAATCAAATGGACAGTGACGTATCTCCAACGAGGCGTTTTGGGGAGGTATTTTCTGTGTTAGAGTTCTACTCGCTACATGGTGTACTTTGAGGGTTTTGACTCTGCACACCAATTACATGCATAAAAACCTTCATAACACACAAGGGGACGGGTAATAAACGGAAAAGCATGACATGTCACCTTTAAGTAAAAGTACGCAAGTATTAACAGCACCTTCTTATGTAAAAGTAATGACACTAAAATAAAATCTTCCCTGTCAGTGTTTGATTTATGATGTTTCTTGATTATTGTCAATGTTGCATTTTTACTGCTGTACATGTTTAAGGTTGCACTTCTATAAATGATGACAGAAGAGGGAACTCGCAATCTGAATACACCCAAAATGTAATTTTTTATTATTTTCTTTTTAACATTTAGTTGATTTTCTTTCTCAAGATGAAAAAATAAATACATACATTTGACAATGAATAAATCATTTAAAAATACATTTATAACGAAAAGAGATAAATAGCGGAACAATTGCAAAAGATAACGTTTAATATTTTATGAGTTAAATATTTTTTTACATTTATTTTTAATATGAATTTTTGGTCAATATAATTGCATGATAATTCACTTATTAGTTAATTGTAAAAAGGGTTAACAAAGGGTTTAAAGTGTTAATCAGAATCAGAATACCTTCATCAGTCCCAGAGAGGGGAAATGTACGTTGTTACAGCAGAAAAAGAGCCAGCTTAATGTTACATATGTTACATGAATTAGAAAGTATTGAAGTAAAAAAAAGTAATGATATAATACAAAATATAATAAAAAGTTACACAATTTACGAAATACACATCCTGTAACAGTTCTTAGGATTTAGCAGCCAGGTATATATTGCACAAATAGTAGGGCTGCTCGATTATGGCAAAAATCATAATCACGATTATTTTTGGTCAATATTGACATCACGATGATTAAATACGATTATTCATTGACTTTGAAAACATCCATTTATTGAACTTAAAAACATACTGCTCAAATTATTATTATTGATTTTAAACAGTTGATTACCCTGAACTTTAAGTATAATTTAACTGAAAAACCAATTAAAAAAATAAAATAAATTATACATTTAAATAAATAATATAAAAATAATAAATACCAATAAAGATCCACACATATTTTGGAGCGCACTTCCACGACCTACTAAACATATATAAATACCGTTTTCGACTGTCTTTCTGGTTGCTCTGTAGCCCCATCCACGAGTAATGTTACCACGTCAGGTATGGTATGTGTATACCTTAATCTTCCTCCAGAAGAACAGTTAGGCCTTTTGCAGCATACCTGTATGCCCCACCTGTGTTGCTCTGTACTACTGTATCTTTGCAGTAAATACTTGTTTTTTGTTTGTTTTTTACAGTTCTGTAAGTTCACATTATTTACAATTTGTTCAGTTCATTACCTTTTTACAGCGGGTGGGGGCATGAACGCAACATCTGCAAGAAACAGCGTCTGAGGGCTTCTTGACTTTTAACAAACTATGAATGTGTCATACCCACCTAACGGGAAGAAACTGAGCTAACTGACGATGTGTACCGAAACAAAACACAAGTCTCACAAGAAGCCTCTAAATGAGCCCTGAGCAAAACATGCTAACACACTTAGCACAGAACTCTCGGTAGAAATAGTTTATTACTTATTGGATCTGCACAAACAAGATATTAACTAGCAAGCTGGGATTCCACAGATTCTAGAAATATAAGTATCATCACTGTGCGATCAAAACTCGTGACAGTGGAAGCTAACCCAGCTTTACGGAGGAAACACGGAAAAGAGTCTTACCTTTTACCGTTTCTGATCAAAACTTGTGTTCAATGTAGGGATGTTAAGATTCACCGATTCGCATCGGTGCACCGGCATAAACGTTCGAGATGCGAGTGCACCGGTTGAAGGCTACAGTTTGGGTTGAACTCGCGATGCATCGATTGTAGCTTCTTTGCATCGGTAAAAAAAACGATTCATTCATATAAAATCCTCTCATCCTGTCAGCACTCCGCAGAGACGATCTTTGATTCGCACTACGGAGGCCGAGAGTCTCAGTTATCAACACACATGGAAGTCGAGGAGAAAGAGAAACACAGCGCACCGAAAAATACCTACAAATCAAACGTTTGGCAACACTTCGGATTTTTCAAGAAAGACGGACAACTTGAAAAATCGCTCGCAATTTGTAAACGATGCCGTGCCGCTTTAAAGTACACAAGTAGTACGAGGAACTTAGCGAAGCACATAAAGAGGCGACATGGGGTCTGCGGCTGAGGAGAGAAACCCGAAAGTTAGACATATGAGTTAAATCACTCAGTGAGGTGTTCTGTCAGAGAGTGGGGTTTAGTTTACAGCAGCCTGTGACTGCCAATAATAGTTTGAATGTCTTCCTTACAATTGTAAGCGGTTTTACATGAAAGACCTGTTTGTGAAAGGTTATTTGTATTTTGTATTGTTCATATAGAAACCACTGCTTTCTGCTCACTGGTGAGTTAGCCTATGAATGAGTGTTAAGCACATCAGGCTGGCAGTTATGGGCATTGCACAATGGTAGCTGTTATTTGCACATTGTTAATCATGGGCAATGCATCCTTAAATTGTTTAACTGTGAGGTGTTATACAATGGTACGTACTCTGGAGACAGAGAACACTACTACACTTGTGAACAGGCCAGTTTGTGAAAGGTCCAAGTGTTTGTTTTGTTTAAGGTAAAAAAGAAACAGCATAATGGGATGTGCAATACTAGTAGAGAGAACCAAATATGTAAATCACTTTTTTGTTAATGTAGGATTTGCTGCATATAAGGAATAAAACAAAAATCCTCTGTCGTACCATATTGAAGTATCATTATTTTTGCATCGTGTTGAATCGCATCGTATCGTCCCGTATCGCATAATGTTGAATCAAATCGTATCGAACTGTATCGCAACAGGGGTGAATCGTATCGTATCGCCTGGTGTTTCAAATGTATCGTTAATGTATCGTATCGTTGGCAGCGTATCGAAATGCGCATCGTATCGGCCTCAGTGATGGAGATGCACATCCCTAGTTCAATGGCATTAACACGAGAAAAACGCTGCTGAAGGTTAATCCAATGTGTCTGTGTCACTTTGAAATGATTACTGATCATCCATCAGCAATAAGCCTATTTTTCAGTTGTCAGAGCGTAACATAGCTTTCGGTTTGGGAAAACTGCGTACTCATCACTCTCACTCTTCAATGGTAACGTGTAGGTGGATTTAGGAACTTCCCCTTCGATTCTATTGGCTCTAACGGTTCAAAAGAGGTGTCGATCATCAAAATCGACAGAGGGGGGCCAGAGATATGGGAAATCCACCCAAATGACCCCAGAAGTGTTTTTTTTTGTTGCTAAACCTCTCTAAAAAGGTCAAATATCACTTGTTCTGCATCAACCTTGATACAGGGTACTTATATGTTATAGTTTGGATTCCTAAAGCTTTTATTCTACTAACCCATCTTTCAAGGGTGGTTTTCACTATAAGTAATTTTTTTTTTCGGGGAATAGGCGCGTTCACACCGGAGTACTTTTCCCCGTACTTTTCCCGTTTAGTTCCGTTAGTACCCCTTATGTCGCGTTCACACCAAAAAGAGTACTTATTGCCGGGAACTTTTACCCCCATTTTTAGTGCCTGCTGAGAGGTGGTACTCTCCTGGGGGAAAAAAGTGCCCCAGTTCTGATTGGCTGGGCGAATTGCAAACCACGCCCCGTAGAAAGAAATGTTTTGTAGAGCCGCCATTTTATTTGCTCGCTATATTAGCCCAGCGCACCAACGGAGAGTAGTTTGTTGTGAAAGCAGTTATAGCAATCATAAATAAATCATCATCGGAGCGGTGGAGTGATGAGGAGGTGTCGGCGCTTCTGGAAATCTACTCCGAGGACGCGACTCAGGGAATGCTACTGAAGGCAGTACCCAATTCCAAAATGTTTGAGCGTTGTTCGGCAAAGTTACTCGACCTGGGAATCGTCCACAGCTCCACCGGCATGCTGGCTAAAAATAAAGATACTCAGGCAGGACTACAACAAAATTAAAGACTATAACAACAAGAGTGGTAATGACCGGAAGTCCAGTAAATGGTACGAGCGCTTGGATGCTCTGCTCGGCCACAGACCTTCATTCTCCGGCACAGCATCGACCTTCAATTCGGGCACGATGGTGTGAGAGGCCGCTCAAACGGCGTATTCAGTGGCCAATGACGACGACCACGACGAAGGTAAAATAAACTACCTGGCTTGACTTGCATAGAGCTCCCTGAACGTTGGTAATAGAGGAGTTGGGATCGCGGCAAAATGCTCTCCGCAGATCCATTTTCACAGCGTTTATCAAACTTTTTCTTACTCAATACTCAATATCAAGCCACACTTATTGTTTTTACTTCTTTATTTTAATTGAATAATGTAGGACTTTTGTTACCGTCAGTTATGGGGAGAGTAGGGTCTCAGAATACTGAAATCTGTATTGTTTCATCCTTCTAATTTTGTATTCTTTTCTAAACCACACACTGTTATTTACTCAACAATAACACATAATTATCCTTGTGTTTATTTATTTGTTTGATTAGTAAACACAAGTTGGAGTCCGCAGCTCATAGTGGTTGCTTTAGAGAATTTTACACCCGGAAGTAAGTATTCTCTCCGCTTCGCTTGACAAACCCCGTGATAGTCCTCAAGCTCTGTGATTGGATGTTTGAGTGTGCTCCGAGGGTTACGCCGAGCGTCGAACAACACTTTAAATGGGATGGAACCACGGCAGACTGTCCAAAACTGGATTTGAACGGGTCCACCCCGTCCCCCCCTCCCCCACCCCGTCCCCAGAACTACACATGCTGGCTATTGTGTGTTTTGCAACATGCTCTATGGCACGTCTCTACTGGGAATTGTAGTTTTAAAAGACGTTTTCGTATTTCCCATAATAAGAAGTTGCCAGTATTAAACTGTGTACATCCCTGGAGGTTTAGGGGATAGGAAACACGCAAATTTATAACATATAATTAATAAATGGGTGAAAATTGCTTGTGCCCATAATGGGCAGCATTAATATATACCCACATGACAGCTAAGGTCAGAAGAGCTTTATTTAACAGCTGGTCTTATGTCTGTGACCCCTCCTGTTGCTAATTGATAAGCCTGAAACATGCACTTGTCAAGGTTCAGAGGCAAATATGGCATAGCCATCGATCATCTTAAGATAAGATATAATTTATTGATCCTAAGTTGGAAACATTTGCGTTACATCAGCATGTGTAACAGTTGTAAATATGCAGTGGTGTTTATTTGTAAATCATTTAGTATAATCACACAAATTCTGTGTTTTATATTTAATAATTCTGTGTTCTTTAGTTATTGAATATTCAATACCTGACAAGGTCGGAGATGAAAAACTTGGGTCGCAGCAGGTTCCTCAACAGTGCATTACAAGACATCTATCAATATGTGTGTATACCTCCACCATTAAACTGTCATATTCTGCACATTTCTTATACTATCTACATACATCTTATACAAGAGTATAATACGTATAATATCAGTTAAAATAAGTGCTTAAACATACAGTAGTTAACATTGCAGGAAAGCAATATATTAGTATTTTGTCAGGCTCATTATTTATACCACCAAAGCTTTTTTCTTATTCAAAACAAGACCATAACCTAAAGTATTCTTTAATGTTTAAATAAAGCCTTATTAGTTTGTCTGTCTGTGTCTCCTATTAATATCTAATAATAAAAATAATAAATTTCAATAACGTGCTTTAACCACCAGGTGTCCCTTTCTATCAGCTGTGCACCGTTATGGTGTAAATATACCAATATACCGATTGGATCAAATATAAAAGTCAGCCGAATTAGTATTGAGACTTATATTGTGAAGAGAAATTGAAGATTTTGTTTAATTGCTGATATATTTATGATCCACGTCACATATTCAGTTTCGGCGGCAGTTCTTCCCGTTTGTCCAGAAGTCTTCTCATCAGGGCTCTATAAATAGCAAACTACGACAGATATGTAATATTTAATGCAGCCGAACCGTGTATTACAATGCCGTTATGTGATGACCTCCAAAGAGAAAAGCAAGCAAACTCGGAATAAAGTATTATTTTATTTTTAAAAAATATTTTCGGATTTCACATCAACAGGAAGTCCGGTTAACTAAAATGTCCGTGCGGAACAATACCCCAACCCATAGATCCGTGGGTGAATAATGTCAATCACCACATTACACAAATCCCTTCACATTTACATTTTAATTTGCATTAAAGTATTTCGTGAGGCCTTCTAAAATGTTTTAAAATATAATTAGTGTTGTAGTTGAAGAGTTTGTAACGGACAATGGCACGTCCATTAATTCCACAACCACACACATGGATTAACATCGATTTAATACATTAATGTAGCCTTTGTTTCTGCTAAAAGAGGTGTCGACCAGCTGGGGCAACACGAAAATCGGCGAAATCGAGTGTGACTATTAAAAAATAAATAATTATTATATTAATATTGACAATAACAACCCACCGTCGGGGAGCGTTCTCATGGCGTCTATTATCAACGCTATGGGAGGTCTATGAAGGTCTATGGGACGCCCTGCCCGTTGAAAACTGACTTCCAAGGGGTACCCTGTCCGTAATAGAGTGACGGGGAGGGGCCCTGACCGTCCGTCAACATGTAACGGGTTGGGAGTGAGAACGTGTTGATTAAACAGATATTGTATCTTGCTTAATTTTCCTCTTAGGAAAGCGGGCACGGAATGATAATTTCTTTGACACCGTCGAGGCAATGTGGTCAAAGACTAAACGGAGGACAAGATGCTCACGATGATGGAGCGCCAGGCTGAAGTGTTGACGCGGCAGATGGAGCGCCAGGAGCACCAGGATGAAGTGTCGGCGCAGCGCCACGAGCGCCAGGATGAGCGACAAACCTCTTTTCAGAATGGGTTTCTGGAAGTGCTTTCCCAGTTAGTATAGTTGCCACTGTTAACAATAACTTTACACTAAACTTTGTCTGCTGCTGAGCCTATCCCTACACCTGGGACAGTTAATTAGGGCCTGAGCACGAAGTGTGCGAAGACCTATTGTAATGCATAGAATTATTAGGGCCTGAGCACGAAGTGTGCGAAGACCTATTGTAATTGGTAGAATTCCTATTCTTATTCTCCATGCTCTGCAGTTTCAACCTGTTTTTGAGGGGGTTACGACACTATTCATGTAGCGACATTTGGCAACGCCGCCAGGACGGGTGAAAAATGTTACATTCTGGAGTCGATGGGTGAAAAATGTCCAACATGCTTGCTTGCGCCACCTTTGAAAATTCAGTTTGCGAAAAATGTACATAGTCGCAGCGTAAGTCTGATGGACCTGACATTTTGCACACTTAAATTAGCATAATGTGAAAAACAGTGAAATAACTTAAACGTTTTTTATTTTCCACACCAAACTTAGTGTACAGCATCAGTGGAGGGTCGGACACATTACCGTAGAAAATGAGCACGAGGTGTGGAAAAATGTGGCCGACATCAATCGAAACCTATTCGCAAAAAGGTGTGGCCTAGACATAAATGCTCACAATTCATCCGAAATGTATCCCAATATCACAGATTTCGGTGGATAGGTTCAGTCCGTCTTGGGGAATAGGCACATAAAAGCATGTTCATTTTGGAAAATAGGGAGCGCCAAAAACACAACAAATGTATACCTCAAGAACGGATGGACGAAATAAATATATTTTGTCATAGATATACTGGCAGGATGAGTATAAACTGAGATTTAAAGTGTCGCAACCAATGATAAATGTGGGCGTGTCCTATTCAGTTTTTTCTCGAAATCGAAGGGTTAAAAACACTTGGTGTATAACTTTGTGTTAAAATCTGTTACGGCCTTTAAACTCGGAACACACATGACAGCCCACAACCTTTTCCAGACTGTACAAAAAAATCGTACGTTTTAGCAAATACGGCTCAGTAGCGGTAGCACTTTCCTTTTTTATTTCAATTCCAACTCTGGTCATGAAGAATATTTTTCTCTGTTGTCCACGTTCATAAAGCAACAGCATCAGAGCATGGTGCAGAGTCTCTAGATGAGTTTACAGTAGTCCCTTGTTCTTATTATACATCCATGTTGTAGACCGCTGTAAAGAAAACTGTAGTTTCCATAGTTTCCCCACAGCAGCAGACGCACATTTATGACGTCCGCTGGCTCATCATAAACACGTCGGATAGTGAAAGTGGGATTCTCTAAAGTACCGCAGTCTCTTCTCCTAAGTCCTTTTGAATTCTCCTGTCCACTATCCCTTAACCCCGTAGTTCTCAAACTTTTCCTGTCATTCCCCACTTTGAACAGGTGGGCCTTTTCAAGCCCCACCTGTTCCTCATCGCTCCAATAAAATGGTAGGCCAAGCTTAAAATGGTCAAATATATCGTTCTACAACAGGGGTCTCCAACCTTTTTTAGGATGAGAGCTACTTTCAAAAAAATAAAACAAGTCGTTTAGCACATTTTAACATTATTATATGCTTACCTTTAACCTTTGTGTGCTGTTAGGGTCTGTGGGACCCGTTTTCAGTGTTTACTAAAAGAAAATGTATGATTTTTTTTTAAATGTTGAAGTTCAATGCATCAATCTGATGCACTTTGAGCACAAAATGAATTTATGGATACAGCTCTCAACACTCTATGAAAGGGAGCTGTATACTTTTCAATAATCCAAACATCTTTAGAATATGATCACAACCAATAACAAATCATTTAAACTTGTTTATTCAATCTTATGTGACCTAGTTAGCGTTCTTTCTTTTTATTTATGCATATTTTACTAATCACTCCCCTTTTAAACGGTTTACTGTCCTATAGTACACATTGGAATGATTTCTTACTTTATTTTTTACAACTAGGCTATATTAAATAGATAAAGGTGTGCTCTCTCTAGCTCTCTCGCTCTGTCTGGCTCGTTCACAGAGGCTGTGTGCTCCTCCGTGGCGATGATGGCTTGCGTTAAAAGATAATAATAAACATAGGCCTATTTGTAAAGTGGGGGGACACAAACGGGATTTCGAAAAGTGTCACGGTTAAACTCCTTGAAGTGGTGAGGTGCCGCTCTACATTGCTTTTCTTCCCGACTGTAACGCTGTTGTGTGTGTGTGTGTGTGTGTGTGTGTGTGTGTGTGTGTGTGAGAACGATTTTTACATAATCTGTAAATTATTTTGGTTTCAATTGTGTGTGTGTGTGAGCATCGGGACTTTTCCCGGTGGGCGGCTGCCATTGGTGGTCTGCTGCCTTCGGTGGGCCGCTAGCTCTGGCATAGGTGGGCCGTGGACTTTCACAGCGCCGCTGCCGCAAACACCCGCCGTTGCGAGGCTCTGGCGCCTCCGGCAGGTCCGGCGCAGCGGTGCTGTGAAAGTCCATCGCCGTTGCGAGTCTCCGGCTGTAAAAATCCACTACCGCCCGCGAGGACCCAGGTTCGATTCCGGCCTGAAGTCCAAAACATTTTTTTCTTAAATATAAAAAAAAAATCTCCCGTTCATCGCGTCCATTCGCGCACCACCTATCACATCTTTACGCCCCACCAGTGGGGCGCACCCCACACTTTGAGAAACGATGCCTTAACCCCATGACGTTTCACTCAGAGGTCAAGGAATAGACGATAGGGTTGGACGTTAGGAGCTGATTTTTGGATCCCACCGCAACCCGTGACGCGAACATTTGAGAAATTACGAAAGGCTCATGTCGGAGGACTCGCGCGCGTCTACTTGACGGCGGGACGACCGGCGACCCTCCCCGACAGGCGCTCAGACGCGAAGGCCTGCCCACAACTGCGTGCACGTCTGTGACCGCAGTTTTAATTTTATATTGAAAATGTTAACTTACATTTACAACTTTTATTTTATTTACATAAAAAATGTGAACTTCTATTTACTACCGTTATGTCTTGAGTGTGCAATAAAAGAGAACCTACATGGCGATTAAACAGATCCTGTATCTTGCTTATTTCTCCTCTGACACTTTATCTTTACAATGACCTGTGTAGCATCCTATCATTTTAAATATTATTTGACCTAAAACTAAATGTTTTTATGAATGTCCTCTGAGGAGGACATGTGGATTTGCTAACTTTTTATTCCCCCCCATTTTACACAACACAAAATGGAGTCCACTATGGGCCAAAACTAATATGTAGGTTTCCGTAGTGTTTATGGCAGACGGATGCAGTGGGTCTCAGGAAGATATATAATAAAAGGTGTGTTTGCTGCTGAGCCTATTTACTGTGCATACAACACACCTGGCACAGTTTATTGTTATTATATTTCCACACTGTACACTATTGTAATGTTGCCTGTGGTAAATAAAAGAGAGAACCAAAAGATCAACTTTATTGTCAAAATGTTTACAATGTACAATTTACACGCTGTTCAGATGCCTCATAAAGGGCTGTGTGCGTGTCTTGCCCCCCAGCCTCGGCAATGGCTGGCGCTGGCCCATCAAGCTGGGTCGCCGGTAAGGCAGTCCATTCCTCCCTGTACTCATCATCATCATTACTCTCACAAAGGTTATGTAATATGCAACATGCTGCCACCTGGATTTTGATATTGTCAATCTTGCAGTCGTTTCTTTTCATCAAGCACCGCCACCTGCCCTTCTGCCAAAAGCGTTCTCCACCACCACTCGTGCTCGGCTTGTTTTGTAATTGTACGCAAGTTGCTGGGGTGTGAGCTAGGGCTGCACGGTATTGAAAAAAACTGACACCGCGATTTTTTCCCCCCCTGCGGTATATATTGCGGTTTTTTTAACCTGTTAAACCCCAAAGTCCACGCGGGTACTTTACTTTTTTTTTCACGACAGTGTCTCAGGGGATCGTAATATTTAAGAACCTATTAATGTGTTATACCAGATTAACGGAAATAATCTCAGCTAACTGACGATAGAAACTATTTTTACCAAAACAAAACACAAGTCTCATAAGAAGCATCTAAATGACCCCTGAGCGAAAAATGCTAACGCACTTTGGCACAGAACTCAAGATAAAAGATACCCTTATTACTTATCGTAGCTGCACATACAAGATATCCGATTAAAGCTGAGGTTCCACAGATTATTTAGGTATATATTATCATCACTGAGTGATCTGATCTCGCAACAGGGAAAGCAAACTCAGACATCACAACACGTACCTTTACGTAGCTTCTAGGGGAGATGTCTCACCGTAGCTGTCAATCTGATCAAAAGACGTGTTCAATGGCATTAAAACGAGAAAGAAAAAACGCGGCTGAATCGGTTAATCCATAGGTTTTTAACGTCTCTGTATAAAAAAAATGATTTAATTTATAATCCATAATTCAATTTTTATGTAAATATCGCAGCGCAAAAGTTAGCTGCTAATGGTAGCCACTAGAGTGGCTGCTGCTTCCGGTCTTGGCATGTTGCTTACCCTCAAATAAGGGGGTTCATCTGTGAATGAAGAAGAGTGGTAAGGGATCCAAGAGATTAAACGTATTTGTTACGACCCATTAAACTATAGGAAGCTTCTTGGAAGTAAATCTTCATTCTCTCCGGTATTGTCCTCCTGTGCCTCGCTCATTTTTTACCAGTGTTTTGATGGTCTGCAAACTAGCGGGGCGGGGCCTGCTGTGATCTGATCAAGAATGATTGTGATTGGTAGTTTGCTGTGCATGCAGGGGAAGTTCTACACACACCAACACATAAACAAATAAGGAGTGAGAGTGACGCGTAGCCAAAACCGGAAGCTGCATACACTCTGGTGGCTACCATTAGCAGCTAACTTTTGGGCTCCGATTTTTACATAAAAATGGAATTATGGATTATAAACAATTGCTTCAAAGCCACAGATACATTATCAACCTATGGATCAACCGATTCAGCCGCGTTTTTTCCTTTCTCGTTTTAATGCCATTGAACACGTCTTTTGATCAGATTGACAGCTACGGTGAGACGATCTCCAGTAAAAGCTCCGTAAAAGGTACGTGTTGTGATGTCTGTCTTTGCTTTCCCTGTTGCGAGATCGGATCGCTTAGATACTATACTTAAATAATCTGTGGAGTCTCAGCTTTAATCGGATATATTGTATGTGCAATTTCGATAAGTAATAAGGGTATCTTTATTTTGAATTCTGTGCTAAAGTGCGTTAGCATTTAAAAAAAAAGAAGAATAAAACCGCACGTCCCTGCGGTGTGAATACCGCGCATGCGCATACCGCGGTTATCGCCATGACACGGTATATCGTTCAGCCCTAGTGTGAGCCTTACTTGGAAATGTTTCATCAGCCATCTTTGCAGGGTGTAGGCTGAGTCACCAAGGATATAGTAACCCACATCATGTCCACCAATATTCCTTGTTACATGAGGAAGTAGACCACCCTTATCCACAAAACTACACAGTGATGACATGCCTAACACTCTGCTATCATGCATGCTACCTGGTAAGCCAACAAAAACACTCCAAAAGAGGCCCCTACCATCCACAACACCCTGCAGGACAAGTGAGTGCCAGCCTTTGCGGTTGAAATACTCGTTGTGGTATTCCTCTGGTCTCAGAATGGGGATGTGTGATCCATCTACTGCACCTACACACTGTGGCACACCCCATTTGCGCTCAAAAAATAACGCCATCTCCTCTAACTTCTCAGCGTTCGGCCATGGCATGAACTCAGGAAGGAGTAGGCTCACAACAGAGGAGCAGAACTCGTGCACACAGTAACACACCGTAGATTTGCCGACTCCAAACAAATGAGAGATGGTCCTGTACTCAGAGTTGGTCGCAAGTTTCCACAGTGCTATGGCGATTTTTTTTAGGCACAGGGACACACTCCCGGAAGTTGGTGTCGCTTCTCCCAAACGTTGCTTCCAGGCGACTACAGAGGTATTGGAAAGAGTGCTTGGACATTCGGAAAACTTTGATCCACTGCACATCAGTGTGGCCGATGTTCTATTGTTCACCCAGAGAGAGCGCGGGACACGACACGTTCCGTAGTATTCGCATATCTGGAACACATACAAAGGCACAAATTAGCTCTACATAACTCCACAAATCCTACATTAGAGATAGTATTAATAATTGTGATTTACTGAACTTACCATTGCTGTTCTTAGGGCGTGAAAACGCTCATCGTCATCAGCCATCCTACGGTGAAACATGGCCATACTGCGTGCTTTTCGTCGTCCAATCCTTTTCTTAAGGCTTTTTAACCGCCTTTGATGTTGAAGCAGCTTTGCGATTATAGCATTCGACGGGTGGCGGCTCCGGATTTGTGTCGAAGGCCTAGTTGGCTCAGGCTCAGGCTGCAATAACTCAGTTACAAAGCTGAATAACATGAGCACAAACAGCACAACTTCTGTCGACTCCATCTCCATCATGTCTGAGGTCGGAAGGTAAACAGACGCATACAGCGGGTGGGTGGGTGTGGCAGTATACGTGGGAAGTTTTTCTTCTTCTTCTCTTGTTTTTTTTAGCGGATTGCAAACAACTTTAAGGTGCATACCGCCACCTACTGTACTCGCCGTGAAGTGGTTTGTGGCCTGCCAGTTAAACCCAAAGTAGAAGAAGACGAAGTGACGTCAGCGGCTCATTTGCATAATCTTCCCTCAGGGAATTTATTCCGGTGGGAACGCGATCTTTACTTAGTGCCCTGGGGTACTAAGTGCCGGCACTAAGTATGGCAAAGTACTTGGTGTGAACGCAGCTATTGTCATTTTCGAGCCTGAGGCCTGAAAAACAGGATTGGGGCTTAACTGGTTAAGACATGAATACTACCGTGTAATGTTTTTGTACATATATATTTAAGAAGTACGATATGAGAAAAGCACAAGTTTAATTTGTGGGCCATATTTCATTTTTTTACTATTTGAATTAGCTGAGGGCCGATTCAAAATGGCCAGCGGGCTGCATTTGGCCCCCGGGCCGTTGTTTGGACACCCCTGGTTTAAAGTGTTAATTAAGAGTAAAGGGAACATACCTGCTCTGTGTATCCGAAGCTGAGGCTGTAAAACAGCGTCCAGTAGTTTCTGGAGTCTCTCGTTCTCCTCTTTGGAAAGAGACAGCTCCTCCTCGAGCTCTGCTATCGTTTTTTCAAACAGAGCAAATATATCTTCAGCAGCAGCAGTGAGTCGCTGCTTCTTCAACGACAGCAGCATTTGGACTTTACTCATGTTTACTAGATCACCTTTTCCTGCTAACTCCGTTAAACACAGCGTTTCTCTCTACATCAAACTCTCAATCTGACTAGTGTTGCTAACGTGTTTCCAGCTAGCATGCTAAGCTAGCTCCTATAGTCCGAGGTAAACGCTCCAGAAAAAAGAGCCCAGAGTCCATTCGGAGGTTTATCCAGACACACAGATGATGGATCAGTAGTGCTGGAACTCACACACACTTTCTCAGGAACAAACAGAGAGAGAACCGTAGCTACGAGACGCCACCTCGATCCAGGTTAGAAAGAGCTGGGAACTTCACTTCTTGTTCTTCTTCTCTCGGTTTTTGGCAGATTGCAAACAACTTTAAGGTGCATACCGCCACCTACTGTACATGAGTGTGAATCACCATATCATTCCATCTCTTAACTCATGGGCGTATATCTATGATCTAAAACATAAAATAAATTAAACAATAGGCTACAAAAAAGACAATCATCCCTGATCTATTCTAACCTAATGTTGAATTATTTTTCCCACCCCAGTTTCACTCAGAAAGGTAAACAGTGCCTTTCTGGAAGCTCTTACTCCCTCTCCTTCTGTTCCCAGAATACCAAACACATTCCACTCCCTCTCTGCCTCTAAAACGTTATCCTTTAGTTTTTCTCAAGTGTCACAATGTAATAAGATATGATCTACATTTTCTTTAACTCCAGAGTTCCTACACTTGTCACTGTCACTTTTCCCATGACATATAGCGTACCATTCAATGCTGTGTGATTTAGTCTGAGTCTAGCTATCATGATTTCCTCCCTTCTGTTTCTTTCTTTATAAATATTAATTGTGATTGTCTTTTGAACTTTATGATACTCTTTGCCTTTCTGGTCTTTCTCCCACCTTTTCTGCCAGATCTCCATCCCTTTCTTCTAATGATTGCTTTTCCTTCTCCTTTTCCAAGTTGAACTGGTAATGTTATTTGCTTTTGTAGTGCACTTTTTGCTAATTTATCAGCACACTCGTTCCCTTTCACCCCCTCATGTGCAGGCACCCAGCAGAACTGCAGATCTATACCGCCTCTGTGAAGTCTTAACAGGCTATGATTAAGTTCTATGAGAATGTCTTCTCTGACAGTTGTTGCTGACTATATGCTTTTTAATATGGACAATGAATCTGTGCATATCACCACCCGATCTGGTCTGACCTCTTCAACCCACTGTAATCCTATTATTACTTCCAGCATTTCTGCTGTGTACACTGATAATTGATCTGACGCTCTTTTTGAGATCGATAGTTTAAAGTCTGGGATGTATACCAACTCCAACACACTCTTCCTTGTTCTTAGAACCATCTGTGTACATTTTGAGGTAATTGTGATAATTATTCCTGAGGTACATACTTCATTTATTTGCCACTCTCTTTTCTTTTCTGCAATACTCATATATATATATTTACTATTGGAAAGAGCCATGGGGGTACACTACTGAATGGATTTGATGGTGAGAACTCTGAATCATGCATGCCGTATGTCCTTATTTTTCCTTTACTTGTCCATCCAAACCCACGCCCCTGGAACTTGGAATATTCCCAGCAATCCTGTAATGTTTTGTTTGTGATATTTCCTTCCCCACTTCCTTTTAACCTGACCCAATAAGCAAGATCAATTTTCTCTCTTCTTAGCCCCAATGGAGTCTCTCCTGCTTCAACTAGTATTGCATTAATAGGGGTTGACTTAATTGCACCTATACACAACCGTAACGCTTTATATTGTAAATCTATCAATTTTTTGTAATGACGTTTTTGCTGCTGCATATATTATACACCCGTAATCCAGTGTTGCCCTCATAATTGCCCTATAGATGTCAATGAATGCCTGTTTGTCTGCTCCCCAGTCACATCCAGACACCGCTCTTAATAGGTTCAAAACGTTTTGGGATTTCGTTTCCAAATGTTTAATATGAGTTTTCCATGTACATTTACTATTTAACCATAGCCCCAGATATTTAAATTCATTGACCTCATTCATCGGCTTTCCATATAATGTAAGCTTCTCAGTCTCCATCTTGCATTTATTAGTCAATTTCATGAGGCAAGATTTGCTTGCTGACAGCTTGAAACCCCAGTTCAATCAGGAGAGACGGTTTTGATGTAAGAATACATGTTTATTGCCAGGAATACACGAATGAATGTAATGGAGTTTTGGTGATTAGGCCCCGTTGTGCAGGTGTATCATTCGGGAGGGGAGAACCGATCCGATGAAACCCCCCGGGGTCTAGACACTGGTGGTGGTGAATGGATAGTTAGGTTCGGTCTGAAGGGGAGGGGCTTAGCTTGACCCTGGTGGTGGTGAATTGATAGTTGGGGTCGGTCTGAAGGGGAGGGGCTTAGCTTGACCCTGGTGGTGGTGAATGGATAGTTGGGGTCGGTCTGAAGGGGAAGGGCTTAGCTTGACCCTGGATTCAGAGGGACAGGATGTGAAAAGGGGTGGAGGAGGGTTGTGTTGAGTCACCTGAAATGACAGCTGTCAGAGGGGAGAGCAGATTTAAAAGGTTTAGCGGAGCACTATGATAGGCTTGTGAGAATAGAGCGACGTGATTGGTTAAGCTGGGGAG
This sequence comes from Pogonophryne albipinna, assembly GCA_028583405.1. Lineage (NCBI taxonomy): Eukaryota > Metazoa > Chordata > Actinopteri > Perciformes > Artedidraconidae > Pogonophryne > Pogonophryne albipinna. The sequence goes on along the minus strand of CM053247.1, from coordinate 41,548,808 downwards.
TGACGCCCCCGATCACTTATTGAGAGGAGAGAGAGTAGTAACATGGAAATAGTGAATGAATGAGTAAAGAAGGTCTTCCTGGTTGAACTTACGCTGAGCTTCATTTGTATGACCACTTCTCCACTTTCTTTATAGCTCTGCATATCTTCTCAAACACATATGGAACATTTATTCCCCTTATCCATATGGCCCCGTCATCTGCATACAGCGCAGATTTGATTCATCCCTCCAAATGACTGAATATGTCATTTATCATAATGTTAAATAATATCGGGCTGATTGAACTCCCTTTCGGAATATCATTTTCTATACTGAACTCTTTTGAAACCTCTGCCCCTACTTGAACTCTGAATTTCCTATCTGATAAAAAAGCCATGATCCAGTTAAACATTCTCCCTCCAATGCCCATTTCACTTAATCTGATGAGTAAACCATCCCTCCACATAGAGTCGTAAACGTTTTCAATATCAGAATGTACTATTGCCATAACCTCTTTCATTTTCAGTGTCTATTCCACCTCGTTGCTTACTCTAACCAAAGTATCTATTGTACATCTTCCTTTACGAAAACCACTCTGAAAATTACTCAGTAACCCTCTCTGTTCTAAGATGTGTGATAGTCTATGCACTATCATCTTCTCCATCCATTTACACAAGTGTGATGTTAATGCTATGGGTCTGTAGTTATTGGGATTAGAAGGATCCTTCCCTGGCTTATTAAATGGCAATATGACTGCCGTTTTCTAACTCCTTGGCAAGACTCCGTTTCTCCAGATTTTATTAAATAGTTTCAGGACTAATTTGAATGTTTCCACAGGTAACTGCCGGAACACGGCATAGCAAAAGTGATCTTGTCCTGGTGCTGAGTATCCTGTACCAACACACTCTCACTCCATAAACGTCCAGGAGAGACGCTTGGTCAGGGTCCCCGAGGCGTGCAGTTGAGACGCTCCTAGGCTCCTTCAGCTTCATAAAGGGACGCAAATAGCTTTCAACTGATTGCAATGTATTCCCATCTGCGGCGGGATTTGACGCTCATGGAAGCACGGCATTCGTTTGTGTCGGCTGCCCTTAAAGGCAATGTGAGCGTCCATTCCCATTGGATAACGGAGAATTGTACACCCGGAAGTACAATTCTCTTCCCCTTACTGTCGATTGATTTGACAGTGATATCTGCACTACTCATCGGCTAAAAAAACACCAGATTATCCTTGTTAATTACACAACATTGATTGGTTTAAATTGTGTGCAATGCTTTTGTATTTTTCCCCTTCGATTCGGAGAAACAAATATTTTTTCGGAGTAAAGGATGGCAGAACACTACCTACACTACTACACTACCCAGAATCCCCAGCTATCGTTTAGGACTACACCATGTGCTCTGTTTGACAAACCCCGTGATTAGTTCTCAAGCTCTGTGATTGGTTGACCTCCAACTGCATTCCACATGAAAAAAAACGTTTCGTAAAAGATAAAATCATACTTTATTCGCTGTATCCAGTTCTTATTATACATCCATGCTCAATCCAGGTTAGAAAGAGCTGGGAACTTCACTTCCGGTGCGGTTTGAGGACGTCAAAATAAAAGCGGGAAGGATTTCTTCTTTGTGGTTTTAACATGGATGTATAATAAGAACTGGATACAGCGTGGAAGGCAGGGCCTCATTAGTGCGAATGCTGTTTACAGCATTCCACTATAGTTCTTCAATTCTTTATTCTTTCCACTTATTATTTCAGCCAATACTTTGGCTCTCCATAACTTCAGCTTATTTTCAGCTACAGAAACCATTCAAATATTAAACTATTCAGCCTGTTCAGGAATCGATGTGAAACCTTCAACTTTTTAAAAATATTTCATACTTTTTGAAATATTCAGCTTTTTAAACTCTTTTTTTAACATTGAAGTCAATGGGAAGAGCCTTCAAATCAGCCAATACTTTAGCTCTCCATAACTTCAGCTTACTTTCAGCTGCAGAAACCATTCAAATATTAAACTATTCAGCCTTTTCAGCAATTGATGAGAAACTTTCAACTTTTTCAAAATATTTCATACCTTTTGAAATATTCAGCTTTTTAAACTATTTTTTTAACATTGAAGTCAATGGGAGATGCCTTCAAATCCTGTTTTCCTACACCTTGCGCCAAATGCTACTCCTTCCTTCGCTTGGTAGAGAGGCCTTTTTCAGATTTTAACATTAGAGTGGATGGAGCAGCTCGTTAAGTCTAGAGTGCTTTGATCTCAAAACAGAGTGCAGCAGTGCCTGAAATTCTCCCCCAAAAATATTTTAAACTTGCCATAATTCCCAAACCCTACACTCATCAGACATATTTTTTCATGAAAAACGTAGGAAAACCTCTCCTAGGTTGGAAAATAAAAATAAAAAATAAGAAAAAATATTAAACAACATGCCTCTTGAAGGCATGAAGAGAGAAAAAGTCCAGCTAGCTCCCAATTGATTCCCATGTTAAATTGTTCCGGATCTTTCTTCAGAGCAGGGAGAAGTACACTTTAGATACACTGCTCCCATCTTCACATTTTACACACAAAACCCCCCAAAAAAAACATATTTCAGTTCATTCAGTTCCCTGATGCTCACGGTCTGGTCATTTTTTTATAAGAGCCATAGTTTTTGAACAGGTGGCAAAATGGTCAGATATAATCCCCAATGCTTTCTTATGGGACTCAGTGCTGCAGTTGGTTGTCATGGTGTTGCTGGGCAGATTGGAGCCAGACACACACGTGAGTGACATCATCAGAGCAGACACCATGGAAACCTTTGATCTCTGGGTTTACACACACAGGTATTTGTAAACATTCAATCACTACTACTTACATTTGATATCTTTATTTAACTCCTTCAGCCTAATTTCAGCTGCAGGAACCATTCAAATATCAAACTATTCAGCCTTTTCAACACATGATGGGAAACTTTCAACTTTTTCAAAATATGTTATACTTTTTAAAATATTCAGCTTTTTAAAGTATTTTTTTAACATGGAAGTTATTGCAATGCATTTGAGCTGTAACAATTAACACACACACACACACACACACACACACACACACACACACACACACACACACACACACACACACACACACACACACACACACACACACACACACACACACACACACACACACACACACACACACACACACACTCTCTCTCTCTCTCTCTAACACACACACACACACACACACACACACACACACACACACACACACACACACACACACACACACACACACACACACAAGCACACACACACACACTCTCTCTCTCTAACACACACACACACACACACACACACACACACACACACACACACACACACACACACACACACACACACACACACACACACACACACACACACACACATACACACACACACACACACACACACACACACCACACACTCTCTCTCTCTCTCTCACACACAGACACACACAGACACACACACACACTCTATAACTTCAGCTTATTTTCAGCTACAGAAACCATTCAAATATTAAACTATTCAGCCTGTTCAGGAATCGATGGGAAACCTTCAACTTTTTAAAAATATTTCATACTTTTTGAAATATTCAGCTTTTTAAACTATTTTTTTAACATTGAAGTCAATGGGAGATGCCTTCAAATCCTGTTTTCCTACACCTTGCGCCAAATGCTACTCCTTCCTTCGCTTCGTAGAGAGGCCTTTTTCAGATTTTAACATTAGAGTGGATGGAGCAGCTCGTTAAGTCTAGAGTGCTTTGATCTCAAAACAGAGTGCAGCAGTGCCTGAAATTCTCCCCCAAAAATATTTTAAACTTGCCATAATTCCCAAACCCTACACTCATCAGACATATTTTTTCATGAAAAACGTAGGAAAACCTCTCCTAGGTTGGAAAATAAAAAAATAAATAAGAAAAAATATTAACCTCTTAAGCCCTGAGCCTGTTTTTCAGGTTTCAGGCTCGAAAATGCCACTAACACAACAAAGACTATATCTTCACTTCTAAAAGGGGTAAATTAATCATCTTTTCTCTCAAAGCAAGGTTACATCTGTGAGTTGGATGTAGAAGTGTCAGAATCAATATAGATGTTTTTATTTTAAAGTAAATTCAGATGGAACATAGTAAAAACATGTAAATTCTAATGTCCGCCTAAAAAATACCCATTACTTATAGTAAAAACCACCCTTGAATGATGGGTTAGTAGACTAAAAGCTTTAGGAATCCAAACTATAACATATAATAAGTACCCTGTATCAAGATTGATGCAAAACAAGTTAAATTTGACCTTTTTAGAGAGGTTTAGAAAAATAAAGTCCAGGCGGACTCACCTCTGGGTAATTTGGGAACCATCAGTTCCATTTGAACTTTTTCACTGTAAAAATCATTTTATTACTTTGAATTTTCACTATAGGTATTCATTCCATCCAAATACAACTGTTGTGAAAAAAATAAAAATAAAATATAAGAACATACTCTGTTATCCTCTTAGGCAAGGCAAGTTTATTTATATAGCACTTATAGGCCCCACGGACCGAAATCGCGTCATTTGCAGGAAACAACGTCTAAGGAACCTTACTATTTAATAAACTATGAATATTTTATATCCATATAACGGGGAAAAACTCATTTAACTGATCTTTTTAGTTTATTTTTTCAAAAAAAACACAATGCTAACAGTGAGCATCTGAATTAGCCCCGAGCGAAAAATGCTAACCTATTACTGCACCGAAAATCACTCCTAGCTCCCTTATTACTTATCCTAGCTCCCTTATTACTTATCCTAGCTGCACATCCAACACATCGTTTATGATCGTAAAGACACAGAATCTAACGGTGCCCACCTCAACACTGAAAGATACAAACTTGCGACGTTATCAACAAAAACGTACATCAAAACAAGTGGAGTTAGGTACTAGCATGCACTAGGCTAATGGCTTACCTTCGTCTTTGCCTGGTCTAAACTGGTCTTCAATAGCATTAAAACGATAAAAACGATGATGTAGTTAATCCATAGGTTAATATCCAATGTGGCTGTGTCCCCTTTGAAATGTTCTGATAATCTATAAGCAATAAAACTGCAATTCCGTTATCTGCTGTCCGCTCTGTCCTCCGTGCGCTCTGTGTCCTGTTGTAATGCCTGTTGTTAGGTAGTAAACAATAAATGAAGTCAGCTGCGTAATGTACGTAAACTGGCTGGCATTCTTTATACTTTACGCAGGACCATATCTCTGGAACCCATTGGTCGATTCGTGTGATTTACACCTTTTTCTTAACCATCAGAACCAATAGAATCGATGGGCAGTTCCCAAATCAACGTAAACATTACCATAGCGGACGTAATAGAGAAACGGACAAAGCATATCTAAAAGTGCACGCCTGGACGGCGAAACTTTATACCCAGTATATTGCCATAAATATGATGAAGGATTATCAGTCAAAATTTCTACGTGACACAAAGACATTGGATTAACCTTGAGCGGCGTTTTTATTCCGGTGAACACAACTTTTGATCACAAATCAAAAAAGGTAAAACGAAATTATTGTAATATTTTTGAAACCGGATGTTGTTTACTTTCTCTTTTCTGGCTGATAGCTCCGCAATTCGGGGTCCTACAGTGATGATATTACATGTGTGGAATCTGTGGAGTCTCGGCTATAAATCGTATATCTTGTTTGTGCAGTTACGATAAGTAATAAGGGCATTTCTACCGTGAGTGCTGTGCAAATTCCGTTAGCATTACTTAGCATTTTTTCGCTCCATGCTAATTCAAAGGCTTGGTATTACTCTTGTGTTTCTTTTAGCTAAAAATGGTTCACATTGTCAGTTAGCTGAGTTTCTTAGCGTTAAAAGGGTATGGAACATTAATAGTTTCATAAATGTTAAGAAGCCCTGAGACATAGTCTCATAAAAAAACGGTGGGAGGGGTCCCCTGGGGGGACCCTCGGGCTTAAGAGGTTAAACAAAATGCCTCTTGAAGGCATGAAGATAGAAAAAGTCCAGCTAGCTCCCAATTGATTCCCATGTTAAATTGTTCCGGATCTTTCTTCAGAGCAGGGAGAAGTACACTTTAGATACACTGCTCCCATCTTCA